>OX465097.1:69904658-70039658 GCA_949987625.1 Chalcis sispes | reverse complement strand
ACGATGACTAAAAACATTTTCATTAATATTTTCTCGATACGTTAAATCTACTACTTCACAATCCGCGCGATGAAAAATCTCATCCATCCGAGCAAAAAAGCCTCGGATTCGACGCGCGGCGCAAAAAAAAAAAAAAAAAAAAAAAAAAAAAAAATTGTGTACGCGCGAGAAAAAGCGCTTAGACGTCGGATTCCTCGCGTCTCGAAAGTCGAATCTCGTTCGCGAAACAACGCGCGTTTTAGAGCTTGTGCGAGTATTTATATACATATGCACACACACACACACACACACACACATATATATATATATATATATATATTGCGCGTCGTGCAAAACGTTCCGTGGAAATGGAATACAAACGCGGTTGCGAAGAGGATCCACGGGAAAGCTTTTGAAAAAAGCGGCTTTTGTTGGTTCGGGCGCTCGCGCGTATACGTGGAACGTCGCCGTGCTCTATATTGTCTTTTTTTATTTTTCGTCGTTCCTCTTTTCTTTCAGAGATTTTAAACCAAAGAGAGTCGACGAGACAAGTGGCGCTTTTGTTTAGTCTGTTCGATATTTTTTACGCGCGCGGGTTAAAAATTTTCTCCGTTTTGTTGATATTTCTACCCGCTAATGTCTTTCTACGCTATAAAGACTGTGTTTGCATGAAATGAAAAGAATACATAACATATATCATACACGGATAATTTTCTCACTGCGAAAATATAAAAATGCATACATGTATAATTTAGCGAAACGATTATCTTGATTTTCGAATAAATATTATATCGCGATGAATATACTATAGTATATTTTAAAGTTAATAATAAGCTTTCAATTTAAACGAGCGAATAGTTTTAAGTGAATTCGAATCGTCACCCATACGACCATTTACAACTCGAAACTCGAAGCGCGAGCGAGCGAACGCGAACAGGAGACAATATATAAAGCTTTGATTTACGTAGAATACTCGTTGTTAACTTTTTACGGGCAACGGCATTTTAAACCAATTGTTACCGTATTCGCGCTCCGATGGCCCTTCAATAGCGAACTTTTAATGAGTACTGTTTGACTATCAAAGTAACAAGTGGAATAATACAAGTCGGTTCTTTTCTCTCTTTTTTTTCTCGTTTTCAAGCGCACAGACTCGCGTACACACGCACCCAGACGCATTCATTCGTATTTCTTTTTTTTTTTCTCTTCTTTTTTTTCTTTTTTTTACAAAAATGTACATTTAAAGGTATTAACGTTCCAAACTTTTGAAAATATTTTTATTTCTTTTTAATCTGGAATAATTTAAATAAAAAAAGGTCGATGGTCGGTCTTTCATATCATCAGCCACTGATTGATACATTATCAAAATTTAAAAGCCTTGTATAAAATATAAAATAGAAAATTTTAATTTTTAATAATTTTTTTTCATTGTTCCTTAAATATTAAAAATAATTTTAAAACCTTACCTATTTAAATTAAAATGAAAAGTGAGAATAGAAATACAAACAAACGTAGTTATATATACATATATATATTAAACGTGAAAGTTGAATGTCGAACGTACCTTCGACTCGATATACGAGTATCTCTCACAAAAGATTCTTTGTTCTACCTTTGGATCGTCCGTCGAGAATAAATTCAAGCGGAGGAAAATTATGGAAATTGCTCGGTACCGTACCATTAACACGGCGAACAAACGGCGCAGAATGAATTTAATCGGTGCGCGATCTTCGCGCCACGCCGCCGTGGGGGGAGGTGGTGAGGAGGGGGGGGGGGGAGGGGAGAATAACGCAAAGTAACAAAAGCATCGAAAGTCCATGTGCTCGAGTCGTCGGATCGGGAGTGACGACATCGATGACGACTCGGTGGGATATGTATACATATATATACTCGTATATATATATATATATATATATATATATATATATATATATATATATATATATATATATATATATATATATATATATAAGCGACACGCATCGAAATCTGCATCGTTAACGAGCCCGAGCAAGTGTTGTAACTTTGCCGACAACGCGTCAATGGCGCTGCTGCCTATATATATCTTAACACTCGCCACGAGGTGGAATTCGCCTATACTTAAGCGTGTATTGGTGCATATATATAAATATATATAAATGTGTATATCAGTAAACATGTACGTATAAATATACCTCTAAGTATACAATATGCGTATAGGTATATAAGGCGGACCAAATACGACGAAAATTTCGCTAGAAATGAAAGCGACTTATGACTGCTTTGACGATGATGAATTTTTCCAAAGTTACCAAATTCAGGAAAGCTCGCCGAGTATATTAATCGCGCTGCGCTTCTCTTCGCTGTATTTATTATCGAGACTTTGTTTTAGATATAAATTACCAATGGATCCTTATATCTGTGTTATTTTTTCAATCTTTAAAACATTTAACATTGAAAATTAAATATTTATTGCTGCATATAAGCCGAAGCCTCTACTTGATTGAATATGATTTATCGTTATTTCGCGTTTAATTGGATACAATAGACATCGTCGTCCTTAAGTGACATTGAATATTTATTTTTCTCAACTATTTTTATAGAATAAACGAAAATTGAAGAGACTTAAAAAAATTAGATAGAAAATATAAAATATAAGTATATATTGATAATTTTAAATGATATTTTTTATCGACAATTTAAATCTTACCCAACTTTAATTCATCGGCTCAACAGATTACACGAAAGGAATACTTTCAATCATAAGATAATAAAATTTTTTATCGACAAGTTAAAATTTTTAAGATACATTTTATTTAATGGTAACAGTATTCTTTATTAAATTTAAATGTGTCAAGTTTTAGACTATCCAATACTTGCATTGATAAAATATCGATTTATGTAACAAAAAGCTTTATTGTTTTAGTAAAAACTATAGTTGAAGTTTGACGTAATTTTTTATTTTATCAGATGTAAAAATTCAGAGAAAAATATATATACTCGTATTTTTATTTATCACGAAAATAACGAAATAAAATATAAAAATTTTTATTTTTACCAATAACGACGATTTATTTTAAGATAAAATTCGTAGAAAAGAATAAAAATAATTTCTTTTTCAATTACTTTCAACGAGAGATAACGGCTTACGTAAAAAAAAAAAGGACAAGCACGACAAAGGAGAAAAAAAAAAGAAAAAAAGACAGAAAGAAAGAAAAGATAAAAAATAGCAGAATCAAAATCACCAACGCGTTCGATGACATAACGAGCGCACGTGCGTTAAGCGCGAAAAAACGATAATCGAGATTTCCGTCTCTCTCGCGAACATCGAATCGCTCTCTCATCTCATTGCTCTCTCACCCCGCGCCCAAGAGTACAACCCGAAAATTTCGCTCGCCGACTTTGCTCGTATACATATATGCGCGCACACACACGCTTACGTATACATCAATACGTTCTGAGTGAGAAGCAATGGACCCGAAAATACATGACTCACCGAGATGTCTCTTGCTCTTTAAGATTTGGGTTTTGAAGTAAAGAATAACTTTATATGTGGATCGTTCAGCTCGAAATCGATTAATATCTTGCAAGTTTACATTTTCTTTACATCCTTTTTTTTTTTTTTTTTTTTTTTTATATTATCGTACAAATCAATAATCAATTGATAGAGCTTTAAAAGGGATGATAAAATATTTTTCATGAATGTTTAATTTACGCCAAGCTTTTTTCAATTAAATTTTGATCATTTTATAATATATCTCGCTTGATTTTTATAATTTTAAGAAAGTTGCTCTATTACGAAACAAGGAATACATCGGAAAAAAGGAAACTTTAAGCGAAAGACAAAGCGGCATCAATCATCGATTTACACATATAAATGTCCATATACATAAAGGAAAAATGAAAAATTTCTGATCCTTTTTGCAAGCGATCGGTATAACAACACATAGGAATCCTTTCGACTGTACGTATCCTCGCGATGCTTTCGCGTTTCGCATATGTACACACACACACACACACACACATATAGGGAGGGAATTTTTCTCTTGCCGGCTAAGAAATTCCATGGCACCGGAAAGAGAGCTCTCGCACGATTACGAGATTGCCGGTTGTATATTATTTACGCGAGAGAATAAGTAAAAAGCATCGGATGAAAGAGAGAGAGAGAGAGAGAGAGAGAGACAAATAGAAAAAGAGAAAACGAAAGACTGTGAGGAGGTCAGGCGGACTGGCGCCGAGCAAACGTCGTCGTCGTCGTCATTGTCGTTGTCCTCGTCCTCTCTCGGTGCTCTAAGAGACAGAGAGAGAGAGAGAGAGAGAGAGAGAGAGAGAGAGAGAGAGTAAAAGCAATGGTGCTACCGGCTTGAGCTATACACATAGCAGCATTCTAAAGGGGAAAAGGCGAAGGCGCTGGAGCGAGGCGATTTTCATCCCCCTTTGAAGAACACGCCTTGCATCGCGCTAATGTCGCTCTCACTCTCTCTTCATGCGAAAGAAAAGATACGAGTGGAATTCGCTCGTTGCAACAGGAAATTCGATATACATCGAGGGAGAGAAGAAAATTTTAAAGGGATATCCTATCGTCTCGAAAAATAAGATTTTTATGTTACTTTCGAGGAATATTTATGTTTATCGTTAAAAATTTTATCGTTATAATGACGGTGAAAATTGTAAGCTTAGAAGATCTTCTTACTTATTAAGAAATCCGCATCTAATTTGCGAAATTGGAGTTGAGTTAAAGATACTTAACCTTATGATTTACTGGCTAGAAAGGGGAATCTATCTCTCCGTGCCGCATTCTTTAGGTTTTAACGATTGAGATATTAATTCAGTAACGAAAAGAAAAAAATAAATATTTTGTTAACAAAGATTATAATGATTTTTTTTTTTTATTATTTTATAAAATTTGCAATTATTTAATTAAAGCAAGAATTTTATTTATAGAAATAAAATAAACATTGCGTATAAATTTTGCCGATTTCCAGGTACAAGAGAAAAACGCGCGTGGGTCGCGATAGTTGTTTATTGCGATTTTTTTTTATCTGAAAATAACTGCCGTACGTAATAATAAAGCAAGTACATGTATACCGCCGTGCTTTATATATTATATTTCACAGATATTTACATTATACTAAATCTAATCAATTACATAATAAATTTTGCTAGTAAGCGCGGCGCGTTAACGCAAGAGTAAAGTCATTCTAGCATATAATTGGCTCATAAATAAGTGCGGCCGATACATAATTAATTCATATAAATTTCATCCGTGGGGAGCAAGAGAGAGAGAGAGAGAGAGAGAGAGAGTCAGAGGAAAGAAGGGGGAAAAGAAGCAGTAGAGCGATAAAAAACGAGAAAAGTGAACCGCGTAGAGTTGATACACGTATATATATATATACACACACGGAGCGATGGCAAAAAAGCAAGTATAAGCAAGTGAGATGTACATAGAGGAAAAAAGAGTATATGGCAACTTCCCGGAAACTCGTTACGCCTTCTTCGTTGGATACCTAATCGTCCTGGACGTATCAACTTTTTTTTCTGCTCTCTGTCGCTGCTGCTGCCGTCTCTTTTCTGCTCCGCTTCGTCGTCGTCGTCGTCGTCGTCGTCGTCGTCGTCGTCGTCGTCGTCGTCGTCGTCGTCATCGTCGTCGTCATCGTCGTCGTCGCAGTCGTTAAGGAAAGAAAAGCTCGATAGCCCGGGGAGAGTTTGAGTGCACTTTTTTTTTCTCCGCTTTGCAAGCCCTGTACACGTACATGTACATGTATAAATGTGTGTGTGTGTGTGTGTGTGTGTGCGCGCGCGTGTGTGTACAGGTGTACGCGCGAGTTTTTGCTCTCTTTCTATCGGCAAGCCTTGAAGAAGTTTTGAGTAGAGGAGACTCACTTTGCGGAAAGACTCTGGTTAACAAGGTCGATGCGATATTTTGCATGGATTGCTTGCTTTGACGAGAGAACCGGCACACTTTTCTTCACATTTTTTTTTTTTTTTTTTTTTTTTTTGCTGTTAACGGCTCGTATATTCATATAAGATGTATCTTACGACGTCGGTGCTTCTTTGCTTTTGCCGCTACATATGCGGTTATACGACGAAGCGAGAGATTATTAGGAAAAAGTATCGACGAGTCGTGATTTTATGCATGAATTTTAAAAAGACTTGCGAGCTCGAGCTTCGCTCGATACTCTCCGCTAATTTGCATTCATTATGTGAAGACGATTTTGTTTGATTGATTATAAATTTAAGGTTAGGTTTTTACTCGACTACGCGATCTCCCTCTAATTTTAAGGAATAAAGCACGTAATAAATGATGAATTTTTTTTTTTGTATTGCGATAACTAAATTATAATCGATACCTGTCATAATTCTGCATTACAATACTTATTTAGTTTAACAAATAACTCGATTGAAGATAATCAAGTTTTATTTAAGTGGCGATGTGAATAATGTACATTAGTACGTTACCCCTCCAAAAGAAGCCAATAATTATTTTTAGATAGAAGAAAAAAGCTGCTCGCGTATACCGTACCTTAAGAAATTAAATTATACTCAATAAAGAACGAATTTTTTCTGAAGAAAAAAGAAAGTAATTGTCTCTCCATCTCGAACGGCTTATCCTCTTTTCAAAGCTTCATGAATTGATTATAATGAAAAATAATAAATGAAAAAAAAAAACATCGTTATTCTCTCAAATTAATACAATTATTTTATTTGCAGAAAATTTAATCAACCATCGTTTAAAATTTTTCGCTAGCAATTCAATGTGAAAATATGATAAACGATTATACTTTTTTTTTTTTTTTTTTTTTATATCGAATTAAATAGCTTAGCGAGGTTCTCGATTCTTAATTAACAGAAAGCGCGCCAAATAAAGCAGCACAAGTCGCAAGTGCGACCAAACTATATATAATCGAAAAGAAGAAGGAAAAAAAAAAAAAAAAACAAAGCCGAAAAGGAACCTCTCTCACATAGAGTATAATAATCCCACGTGCGCATAAGCAAAATTTCATACTATAACGGTGTATGCGTGTTCGCGCGTATGTGTGCGCGTACGCGTGCCTGCGCGCTAGGGCCTCGGTTCTACTCTCGGCAAAGAGAGGAGAAAGGAAACGAAGCGGCGGCAAGAGCTCGCACGGTACGTGTCCTCGAGGCCGGTGGAACGAGGAAGTGCGCGCGTCATCGTGGAGAGAGAGAGAGAGAGAGAGAGAGAGAGAGAGAGAGAGAGAAAGAGAGAGTCGTGTGCGTGTGCTGTGCACCGCTTGATGAGGAGAGGAAACGAGTGGAGAGACGGGAAGACGCCGCGTCCCCGGTGCCTCGTTGTATACGTGTATATATGTAAGCAGGGAGGAACGTGCTGCAGCTGCGGAATCTATTGTATGTCCGAGCCGTGGCAAGAGTTACCTACCTTCTCCGGCTCGAAAGTCTACGGTTTGCTTTTTTTTTCTTCTTCTTTCTTTTTTGCTATAAGTCGGGGAAGCTTGGCCTTTTGTTTGCGTTACCAGCGAAGGGAAAATTATGATTTTTTTTTTTTTTTTTTTTTTGGCTTGGGTAACCACCCCGGTGTGAACTAGTTACCAACTTTGTCTGAAACTTTTGTTATTGAGATACTTTTGTATCTACGAACTCGATAAGAATGTATTTGTAATCCTTTATTCATTTTCGGAAATCTTCATATTACAGTACTTGAATTTTTAAGAAAATATTTCAATTTAATTATTTTTTTAAATGCCGGGTAGTAAGATTAGACTAAAATTAGAATAAAAAAAAAGGCAATCAACATTATAGAGGAAATCATGGAGCCACTTCGTTTTATCCTAGTAGTCGTTTTTTCCTCGTATTCTGTTATTATAATATTAAGTTATTTGCATGTGTCATCAAAAGTAGCGGTCACGATGCATTCATATCCTCTCTCTCTCTCTCTCTCTCTCTCTCTCTTTGTCTATCGCTTAATTTAAAACTTATATATGTTTTTCGAATACGATATAAAGCGCCGCGCGTCCGAAGTCGATTATACTCTCTCTATAACGCTAACTCATCGCGCGTCATCGTCTTCATTCATTTGCGAAATTGCAATTAAATAAACTTAATAAGTTAAGCGCTGTTTTACTTTTTTAGTTGGATAGCATTTGTACTTAAAAAAAAAAAAAAAAAAAAAAAAAAGAAGTAAACGCGCGTTAAAGCGTTACTTTGTATAACACTTTTTGCTCAAGCGATAAAGTAAACTTTTTTACTCGGACAAAGTTATTTTTATTTGATAAAAAATTACCGTTATAAAAAGAAAAAAAACGATTTACTTTTAAAGGCGAGTTAAACTTTAAAATAAATTTATCAACTTTGAATGAAAATTTACGAGATAATTTTTACAAACTTATTTACAACTTAAAGAGAAATATGTTTGATCGACGTTGAAAATTTATCTGTATGAAGTAAACGTCGAATATTTGAAAGAAATTAATAATGTATTAAAGAATTTCAAAAAATATTTAATTACATTGAATAAAGACTTATGGGAATATATTTACGTTATCATTATAAAAGTTTGTATTTTCCTATGCGCTAAAAAAAGTCTATTAAAACTCAATACGATATGAAAATTTCAAATAAATTAATAAAAAATTAATCCAAACGTTAAAAATTAATACAAGCGTTAATACTCGCAGACGAAAAAACCGAGGCTTGATCGCAATAAGTTTCTTTAAAAAAGAGTGCAACCAGAAAAAAAAAAAAAAAAAATTAATTCGAGAAAATAATAAACAAACTACCTCGAACCCTTTTGTTCTCAAACCGGCAGTCTTCGCGCATAGGCGATAAATCTCTCGTTAAAATAAATCAGGCGCGTCGTAATCATCTCCGTTCACCGGCGAGGCTTACTTTTCTCCACTCGTACAATATTACCCGATCCGTTGTAGATTCTACATGTATGTGCGTATACACAAAAATTTCGCGGTTATTGAGAGAGAGAGAGAGAGAGAGAGAGAGAGAATACACTCTGCATTAGCGTCGGTTAATTAACAATGGAAGATTCGTGAATGGAATCACGTGATATTGTTATTTACGCGACGTTTCGTCTATTTTAAGATAATTATATATATATATATATATATACGTATTTGTTTGTTAAATTTATGATAAATACGCGTTTTGATAAAAAGGTCGCGACATTGAATAGATACATGCTAATTTACGATTTCGTTGATTATTATTTAAATTTTAATGAACGATTTGTTCTTTTTTTAAAGCAAGTTCAAGTATATCTAAATAATTAAAGGCATCGATTAAAATACCGATAATTATTCAGCTGATTAAACTAATCGATTACAAATATTTTTCTCAATCGATGAATATTGATATACATATTTAAGAAAACTTTGAGTTGAATATTTAATACGATTCATTTATTCAATTTTATGTGAATTATATGTGTTGTAGATATTTGCATAAAATAAATTTGATCGATGATATTTAGAAAATAATAATGAAAATAGAGAGAACGGAAAAGTTTCTTTGAAGAAAAGCGAAATAAGCTTGTTGTTCTTTTTTCGTCGCATTATCCGCAAGATAAATTTTTGTAAGACTCGTAATGTATATACATATATATAATTTCACAGCTTTTCAAAACAAGAAAATTTATTTCTATTTTTTACGTCAGGTAAAAATATTTGTATTGAAGTTGGTGTATACTGAGTCGAAGGTAATCCTCCTAATGTCCTGCGTTCGTTCTTAATAATGTCCCATTGGAAACCGGTGACACAGAAAAACAGTTTAGATAAAAATATTTATTTAATGAAACGTAAAAGTCTTTTTCTTCTTTTTCGATACTATATAAATCTTCCTTCCTCCCCCTCTCTCTCTCTCTCTCTCTCTCTCTCTCTCTCTCTCTCTCTCTCTCTCTCTCTCTCTCTCTCTCTCTCTCTCTCTCTCTCTCTCTCTCTCTCTCTCTCTCTCTCTCTCTCTCTCTCTCTCTCTCTCTCTCTCTTTCTCTATTTTTTATGACTAACATTAGTTCCAGTAGCCAGTGTAGGCTTAAAGGGAATTTTCTCCATGATTTTCCTCGTATCCTCAATTTCCAACGTATCGCACGGTACATTAGCATCGAACAACGAGGTCGTCTGTTAAATCCCGGAGAATAACGCACGATTTATACATTAATTCAAATCACGAATCCCATGTATACTTTTGGAATTCAATTTAAAATGGCATTCCAACTCGATTCAAAAATATTCGACCGGATCAACGTTATATTCAATTCACAAGCTGACTCTATAACCGGATAAAAAGTCGTTTCGGAGGACATATCGAATCGACCGGGAGACTCCGACGCCGATCACTCCTTCACTCTTACTTTTCCGGAGAGCGCGCGCGTAGCGTGTGTGCACACAGAAGCAAGAGATAGAGAGAGAGAGAGAGAGAGAGAGAGAGAGAGAGAATCCTTGCACGACGAAATTGTTCTCGTTCGCGATATACACAGCATCGTCGGAGCCACTATCTTTCGCTGTCTCTCTCTTACGTTTACCTGCACACGGCGCCAGGCTGCACACACCGTGTGTACATATACATATACATGCACACACATGTCAAAGGAAATGTAACGAGAGGATGTTCCTCGGATGTAAACCATATAACATCGGAGAGAAGGTGCGGAGAAAAGGGCGCCAGGTTGCTTTCTTTCCTTTTCGCTTTCCCTCGCGCTCTTTCTCAATTTGGAATAGTACGGGATGGGCGTAAACGCTGTGTGATTACTCCGAAGAGTAGAGAGAAAGAGAAGAAAGACACGTTCGATGTACATTGACACGCTGCTGCCAGCACCGGCTTTCTCTCTCTCTCTCTCTCTCTCTCTCTCACTCTCGCCTTCTTTTTCTCTCCTTCCTTCCGACTGCGATTCGCAACGAGTAGGAGGACGTGTTCGGAGTTCTTACGCACACACGAACTTACGTATACTAATACGCAGGACGAGAACGTGAGAGGAGAGGAGCGAGAAAGAGAGAAAGCGAGAAAGAGAGAGAGGACGGTACGGTGAGACTACTCCGCTGCTTCACAATGGCCGACGATGGCAACGAGAGAAAGACAGGGAGCAAGACAGAGAAAGAGCGTCAACGGAGACCGACGACGACTACGATGACGCGCACACATGCCGACGTTTATATACTTAATTATCTTTAGATGTATAAGTATGCGTATGCGAACGTTTGTACTAACCGTAGCTTCAACCGCTGGAATCCCTCGTTGAAGACGAATACGAAGGATGACGCTGTACACACTTTTCTCTCGGCTATCGAAGCACACTGTTATACACACTACTTTCTTTAACACTAGATTATCATACACACTGTGTAGTAGAAAAGGATATCGGTGAGGATGGTAAATAATATGTCAGTAAATAAAATCAACTCTGGAGCTCTGCCCCGCAGGATGTATATGTGTACGCGCGCACACAAGAGCAACTAGCACGCGCTGCTACTACTCGACATCGGCGTTAATTTTCGTCCGGGTTGGCGAAAGAGAACGCGGCAGAAATGCGGCGGCGTTGATGACTTCTCCAGGTCTCGGTTTATCGCGGCGCGTTTGAAATGGTAGAGATAAATCGTCAAAGAGGGAGCAAATTAGCGAGGGCTAGAAAGAGCGAGAGAGAAATGCGTGCGATGACGGCTGTGTTCTTCGGCGCGGTCGCGAGAGCACGGCACCTCGCGCGCTTATGCTTGCTCGAGCTCGGCGTGCGACACACTACTTTGCCGCCTCTTGCTCTCTCTTTTTCTCTCTCGGCGTGGTGCTCCGATCGCAGGCACGACGACGGCGGCGGCTGCTGCTGCTGCTGCTGCCGCTCCGTTCCCCGATAAACAGAGAAAGAGAGAGAAAGAACGCTTGTGTACGATGCGCGTGCGAGCAAGTGTATATATAAGCAAATGGTTCGGCTGCCTGTGCAAGTGTGTTTGTGAGCGAGTAATAGAGAGAGAAAGAGGAAACGCGAGGGTAGGGGATCAAAGCTTACGGGCGATATACGTAGCGGCGTGCTCTCTCAACTTCTGCACACGCGTTGCGAGGGAGCGACTATAAGAGAAAGAGGTAAAGTAAATTGTGAGAAAAAAAGAGAAAGAGAAAGAAAAAATATTTATAATAATGGGAATACAGGAAGCATAATTAAACATTCCAAGGGATTAAAAAATTAAGTATAGCATGATAAATTTTATTGGACAATATTAAAAGATATCAACGGTAAGAAAACGAAAGAAAGGATGGATAATCTATTTAAAGAACTGAGTCGATGTTGCATTGTTTAGATCGATGTGCAAGTAGTGCACATATGAAATTAAAGCGACGAGCCGCGCTGTAACGAAATTGCGTTATTGTTTATCGGTAAAAATGAGAACGACGTTATCGGTATGAGTTGCTTCGTTGGTAAGGTAGAGTGTGATAAATTCCGCGTTCCTAGGACAGTCCGTTAGTGGCATCTAGCGAAACTAAAACGAAGCTAAATAAATTGTCTGGCGGAAAATTTTAAATTGTAATTTTTATTTCTTAAAAGTAATATCAAATTTTTAATTTTTAGTCATTCATTTTTTTTTTTTTTTAAATAATATTACAATTTTTGTATGATAATATAAATAAAGTTTTTTATTCATTACTTACATGTCATAACTTTAATCTTTTTTCTTAAAACATCGTCCAATTTAGATGATGTAAATTGATTTTTTGATTATATCAAATTAATTTTATTATTAAATTTAAAAATAAATTAGTAGAGTATTCGTAACCAATAAAATATCAACTTTGATCGATACATGTTTAGAAATTCAAATACACAAGAATCGTTGATATTTCATTTTATTAATAGCCAACAAATATTCTCAAGTAATATAAGCAATGGATTTTTAATATACAATTTTTTCGAAATTCAAATTGCAAGAAAGCTCTTGTTGACTTCTTACTCGCAAGTTTTATCATAAAGCTCGCTACATCGCAGAGGTTACAAAATTTTCAATCGTCCCGTACAGAGTAAGGGTACTGTCAATGATGTGAAAAGTTGAAAGATCACTTCGTCTTTTCCAACTTTTCCGAGAAAATTGTGCTCCGAAGTGTTTTAAAACTCTCATCGCGTATAAAAGTAATATACCGCGCGATATCAACGCGTACGGCTAACGTCGGTATATATATATATATATATATATACACACACACGACGTTTAATGAAATCTTAAAATTGCGCCGTGAAATTTCCGAGGTAAGCACACGTCTTTAAAAAAGTTCACGCGTCCGAAAGTATAAAAAATTCCGAGTAGCATTGAAAAGTTAAGGACGAGTAAGGAGTGATTGATGCGCTCCGCTGATGAGATAAAGTTTGTAGGACAAGTTCCTCGACTTTGTTTTATTTAAAGCCTTGCGACTGTGTATCGTCGATGATCCGATAAAACATCATTGCTCCGCTTAGATTCTCTTTGCTTTATTTTTTTTTTTTTTTTCCTTTCCTCGCGCTAACATCTGTAATCGTTGTATGCGTTACTTTTTCACGCTCGCATTGTAATGTAGATCAAGTGCAAACGCACATGACTCAGCGGATGTTTAACGATTCACGGAACGGCGAAGCGAAAAGTTACAGTTCTACTTTTTATTCAATTGCGTATATCGTCGTAGATCGATTAAATAATAGACACCACTTTACAGTGATATATTATCGAAACGAAACGAGTACATGATTTTATAATTTATTAAAATAAAAACTAGAATTGCTTTATTCATTTTCTTTGTCAGAATTTTTATAAAAACGATAATACTAAAAGAGATAATAATAAAAGAGCTTATAGTACAGATTTTACGTTGAATTTGAAAAAAAAAAATGCAAGATAAAATAAAAACTAACATGGACGGGGAAGAGGAGTAATACGGTCGATTTCAATGATTTAATACTCGATCGCGATTTTATCGTGTACTATTAATTAAAAGCAATAAAAACAATTAATTAAACATGAAAACGCATATCAAGATTTATCGGGATATTCTTATGTTGGTCTTGCACTTGAGAACGAGTAGCGCGAATCATTTCCACTTTATCTGATCTAGAACACGAGGCACACCGACATCGTTGAACTAGAGCTATGCGGATAATTTGATTGAATAACGGCCGGGAACGTTGTATAAGGATACAATGACACTATCGTCTATAAATTATTAACCAGATTTTATTTTATTTTATTTTTTTTTTTTTTTCTTTTTTTTTCTTTTTTTTCTTTTTTTTTTTTCAATTTTCTTTATTTCTCGTCGTCTCGAGCGAGAGAAAAGTGTAAATTGAGTTTGGTTGGATGAAAATCGAGGAATTTTTTAAATTTTAAAATTGTCTTACGCGTTATATATTTCATTTATTAAACGATGTAACGTGTAACAGTTTTCACTTCAATTTTACCTGTCGAGCGTGGCGAAAATTGAGTAAAAAATTGTATCCTATCGACGCGTCCAAGAACAAAGCCCGTAAATCACAATCTTATTTGTCACGGAAACATTGCGCGAGGAACGAAATACCATGTTTGACTTTTTTTTTTTTTTTTTATTTTTTTTTATTTTCAGAAAATCCCGAGAAAGAATTCGTTTCACACGTGTAATCGTAGCGCACTACGTCTCTTTTTCTCTTTCACGATATCGCAATTAAGCGAAAGAAACGAGAGAAAAAAAAAATAGGGAGAAGAGGGGGGGGGGGGGCGAGAAAAGAAGAAGACTCAAAATCGACGCTATAAATTATTTCCTCGCGTATTTTAGCAGCACGGAGATACATCCTTGAGTATCGGTCATATCGGTTGTCCGCCCATACACCGCAAATCACGCGCACTTTTCCCGCGTGGAAGAGAGCGCATTGACATATATATATATATATATGCATACGCGTATACATACTCGTACATTCGCGTGGACCGACAACTTTTTTCCGCCGTTTCTTTTCACCCGGCGTCGTTTTATTTACGACGAGCGAGCCGAGAGAACCAAAGAAACGATATCGCCAGAACCCACTCGGCGCATTGCATATAGACGCGCGTTCACAAGGCAACGGCTGTGCTGAGAAAGGGTTAACAAATAAAATACATTCTTTTTTTTTTTGTTTTTTTTTGTTCTTTCTTTCATTTTTCGCCTACATAGAGCTCGAGAGAAGGAAAATATTGGCGAATCGGAAATGAAAAAGATGATGGTTTATGGGCCGAGAGCGCGAGCTTTTTCCGTGGGATCGGAGTTGATCTAGTCTCTTTAAAGTACTCTTTTTGTAACTCCATAGCGAACTAATATTTATATTTACTCATTATTTTATTAATTCGTTGGTTCAATTCATAGAAGTAAAAGCTGAATTACAATATTAAAAAATTATTTACGGCTTTTTAACTTTGCTTTTATTGAAGTTTAAGCTACGTTAATAGAACTTTATAAAGTCTAATCTGAAGATGCAAATGATCGTAGAGATGAAAATAAAAAAAAAAAAAAAAAAAAAAAATACGATCGATTGCGTTTTAAGATGAGAAAAGGCGTCGTTAGATAATAAAAGGTACTTTTATACCTTTATTATGCATATAAATTTTTACGAGTCATTAAATCAAAAATTTTATTACATTCAGAGATATTTACAGCTAATGAGCCGTAGCTTACTTACAAGCTCGTAATTCAATCTTTTATCGATCGGCGTACAAAAATCTACGACTTTGCATTTTAAAATTTCATCGAAACAATAAGTTAAGAGGACAATAGTGTTTTTAACTTATTAATTCGTATTTTTCTGCTGAAAAAGGTCTTTTTAATTAAAAATACACCGTTAAAATTTAACGTCCATTTGGACTTTTTTTTTTACATAAGTGCCATTCCGCGCGTGTCAAAAACAATTTACGCTACGAACGTACGTTATAGCATATCCTTTTATAGAAAGAGGAAAGGACGCGAAAAATTATATAAAGTAAAAAATTTAACGTAAACATTAAGCGCAGGATGAAAAAAAAAAAAATAAAATAAAAGAAAACGATAAGAGAAAATCCCCGCTAGCTATTACAAAGTAACTTTAAAAGCCAATATTTTGTTTTTTTTTCTGTTTTTTTCTGTTTTCTTATTTTATTTTATTTTATTTTTTTATTTTTTTTTCAACTCAATTCGCTCCCACGCGAGCAAAATGAAAAAGCACGAGAGCGCGGAGGTATTTGCATAGCGCGGGCCGGCGCGTGCAAATCCATGCTTCCTGAATAAATCACTCGAGCCGCACGAGGAGCGACAAATGAAAAGCTTCAACAGCTGTCGCGCACTCGGCATTAACACACAACGCTGCTCCTTCTCGCGGCCGCACACGTAGCTTTCTCTTTCTCTCTCTTTCTCTCTCTTCATCTCTGCGCAACCTTAACGAGCGAGATCCTCTCTTTGCGCAAAAAAAGAAATAAACGCGGGGAAAAAGAAAAACAAGTGGAGTTGTTCATCGATATTATGGAGAGAGAAAAAGAGAGAGAGAGAGAGAGAGAGAGAGAGAGAGAGAGAGAGAGCGGGATCATTTGCGTCGGCGAGTGGCCCTCGTCTCGCAGTCGTGTCCAATCGACGGGCGCGAGCTGCTTTTTACCGCAAAAGTCCTCGAGATACTATCCTCCTACTTCTCCTCGTCCTCCTCCTCCTCCTCCTCCTCCTCATACTACTTCTATTTTCCTTTTCTCTACGCTTCGATGCACCGTCCTCTCTCGCATACACATATATAGTATACACCCGTGTACACATAACAACGCAAGCTTGCCTCGGTTATGTATTACGTATAAGCGCTCATCTCGCGACGTTCTCATATAGGAAAGATGACGAATCGGCGCGTGCATTCGAGAAGCGAGACCGCGGATTATTAAAGAGCCGGCGATCGACACCGCGGAGCGACAGTTGACTCGTGTCCGCGAGAGCGCGACCGCGAAATCGCGCTTATTTCCCAATCAGCGCGAATCGTGTTTATACATGTATTTATATCTAATGCGTGCGCTAAAGTACTCTCGATACTTATCGTTGGATGAAAAAAAGGGAATACGGTTATAAAATGGCTCCTTGAAGCCTTAAAATAATTTATTCAAAAGTACCATATTTTATTTCTATTTTTAAACAATCGACCATTTACTTTTCTTCCTTTATAAAGAAAATTTACTTTGCCCGTAGAGGAGCTCTTTGAAATAAAAGAACTCCGAAGGCCTTTTAAAAAAAGGCAACGTCTCGGGGGCAGACAGATACGCGCGTACAATATGTCCGTAGTGAATAAAAGCGCACTGGTGCGGGTTGTCGCGTGCTGGGGCTTGTTGTTCGCGATGACGCGCGGCGATGGTCGTCCGGCGAGCGTCGAGACGAGCGCCGACGTTGCCCCGCTGCCGGCGAAGCTCGGTACTTGGCGCTCGAAGCTGCTTCACGCGAAACGCTTCGATAAGGATTACCGCCGGCTTAAGAAGCAAGAAGGAGCGATCAAGCTCGTCGGGGGCGCGAGAGGTCCTTTCGAAGGTATTGCTCAATCGTCCGTTACTTACTTACTTAGCTTTTACTTAGCTTTTGTTTTTAAAAGTAAAGGTTTGCGCGTTTTTTCAAAGATCTTTTACGATTCTCTTGATTAATTATCTCACTCGTGGTATACATGCATATAACGCTATAAAGTAACGAAAATTTAGGCATGGATTCAGTTTCTTTACCGCCTTGATTTTTTTTAAGTGTAAATTATTATAGAGATAAATGTTGATAAAAATTTGTAAACGTTTTGCTACGTTATGAGGAATTTATCGAGTATCTATAGTAGGAATAGAGTTGATTAGTTTGCCATTTGAACTATCCTACATTTATAATTTCATATAATATTCACGTCGTTAACATCTAACATTTCCCTTTTCAACGTAATCGCACGTTAATACAACTAATTACGTTAAATATTTGATAAATTTATTAAAAATTATTAAAAAAAAAATTCTTCGTTGATGGTTTCATTGTCTTGAAAATGTAATGTGAATTAAATAAATGACTTTTATTAAATAATTAAACATATAATTAAACTAAATCATATTTTAATAACAACATAATATTTTTCAAATACATTTAAAATAAATCAGTGTTTAACCAATGCCTTTTTTTGACTTGGAAAAGCTTATACGGCATACAATGACTAAATCGCTTTTATAAGGTTTCTTAATGCCGCAAAAGCAATTATAAATATTATATTAAAATTAACAAAGAAAATTAATTTTACAAAATTTAAAGTATACATAATTATCGTGTTAAATACACGCGGTGAATCGACGCTAATTGTATACGATACAAGGTAGCGCAGCTAATTAATTTATACCTCGAAGGAAAGGTTATTAGAATTTCGAAATCCCATTAAATCCCCTCCCTTTCTCCCCCCCTTATGGTTAACGCGAACTTCAACGTCAATTGGCTTATTTTTAAATATCGCCCGCCGTGGTATAAATTTCAAAGGAATAAACCGCAGCATCAATTTTTCACACGACGAATGTACAACCGGATTTATTTCATCCACGCAGTCACAAATAGAATTTCCAATGCGGCCTGTACGCTCGGCGAGCGAGAACGAAACCTTTGGCTTTTTGAGCGCAGTACGACAACGACGACGCAACGTATCCCTTCTTTTCCCATCCCCGTCAATTTAACCACGCGTTTCTCCTTCGTCGCGAGATCGAAGATCGAAAAAATAGCAAAGGAGTGACCCGATAACGCTAATTTGTCGTGCTGTACTCTGCGAGAAAGAAAAAACGAGAGAGAGAGAGAGAGAGAGCTGGACGAGTGTCGCTTTGGGCGAGAGCGAGGCGCAAGTTGTGAAAGCACGAGTTTTTGAACTGTAAGAGAGTCTTGAGAGGCGCTCGCTTTTACGTAAACTCGGCCGATCGATCCGTTCCCGACGACTGTGCCTGTGCGTCTGTGTACATATGTATGAACGCGCTTGTGTGTATATGCCTTTGCTCCTCTCCTCGACTTGTGTGTTTCCCTCTTACCGGGGGGGTGAATTTCTGTAACGGGCGATCGGAGCTGGAACAACTCGTCCTCGTTTCTTCTTCTTCTTCTTCTTCTAACTTATTTTTTCTCTCTCTCTCTCTCTCTCTCCCTTTTTCTCCTCTTTTTTTCTCCCTGTCTATATCACTTTTTCTCTTACGAGTTGCACTAAACGAATTCACGGTATCTCGTGTGATATGAAGAACTCGGATGGACGGGAAATAGCGCGGACCCTCGAAAAATCGCCGTCGTTGAAGGAAATGAAGGGACGACGCTGGCATAGATATGTACGCGTGCTATCTGTTTTTATTTTACTATTTATTCGGAATGGGTTTTCTCCTCAAAGCGAAAAAAGAGAGCGTTTAAACCTTCGTTCCTTTTTGAAAAGATCGAACGAGCTTTTTACTTTTTCTCTTTTATTTATAATTAGCTTGGATATTTCGTTTTCATTCACGTTAGCCGTTAAAACAGTAGTAATTGTGATGTTTGATCTTTTTAAAACGAATTCAATATTATAAAAAATTTTTAATATTTTAGAAATTGAAAGTTTAAAAATGAAATTGTTGTTGATGGATGGTATGCGAACCTAATTTTCTCTGATGAAAATTTTATAAGCAACCTTAAATTTTTTATCATTTTGTGGAAAAATTTTCCCTTCTTTATTTTAAAAAAAGGACGTTTAAAACTTTAAATTTAATCATTTTATTTTAAATTCTGTTGATTTGATTTTCTAAAATAAATAATTTATTTCCTCGGAAAATAATAACAAGACGTAAAATTTAGTTTGTTCGAGTTTTTTTTTTGATAGGATTACATATGTTATTATAATATTTTTAAAAAGCAAAGGTTTACTTTTAAAAAGTTTTTACAAAATAAATGATAGGATAAAATAGCTGGAAGGCTTTTACAACTTCAGGTAGATGTATATTCTTTGTAACAAACTATCTCTTTCAACTATTATATAAGAGAAAATAACGTTAAATTTTACGTTGTTCCATCTACTTTGCTATACGTCCTTTCAAGTACTTTAGATTCAGTTTTTTTTTATTAAATTTACTAACATATGTATATATATAATGTATTTGTTGAATTATCAAGTTTCGATTTGTTAATTATTTTATTTAAAAATTATAATGCAGCGTGATCTGTTTCATTAATATTGATATTTAATAAATTCTAAAGAGTAAAATGACATAATGATTGAAAAATAGATTAGTCATTTGATTGAAAGCAGAATAAATAATAATTTATACATTCTTAGCTGCAGGTAAGTAATTCGATTATATCAACAAAAATTATTCATTCGAGTTTGCATTTAAATTTAATTTCCTAACAATGTCTTGGCAATAATGAAAATCGTTTTTCCGAGCTAGCGCAACGAGGTTAATCAATGGAATAATAAAATCAAAATGTAAAGTTTAAATTAAAATTTCATTAGATCGTCGCAATGAAAAATTAAGGCAATTAAAATTAAAATCATCTCGAGTACAACGTTTTTAGCATAATTGCAATAACGGTTAAAACGCGAATAAAAATTTAGCCGGAAATTGCTCGAAAAATACAAGTCGCGTTTGTATTCCAGAATAAAGAAAGTCACACGTATAGATATACTTATGTATGTATACTTACCGCAGGATTTGCGGTGTGCAGAGAGAGAGAGAGAGAGAGAGAGATTATATCATGCGAAACTGCATATCGCGACTCGTTCGAGCCTATATAGCGTAGGCCAACGCCGCGCTTACCGCGTATATCGCACGTAGACATGCACATCCATACGGGGCTCGGTGGCTTTCATTGTGCAACGTCGATTAAAAAAGGGGTCAACGTCGAGCCGAGTCCAAGATTTGTGTCGCGCGCTCGGGCGCCTTTCGTTGTCTCTTCGTATACGCTCGCTTCTATCGCGTCGAGTACATTTTTAAATCGATAAAACGTCGATAAAGTACAATATATAAAGCGCACGAAAACTGCGCGCATTCCATCGCGACGGTTAATAGTCCGGGCGGTCTATTAAGCTCATTCATAAATTTAACGCGTTTTCATTAAAACGCTCTCGATACGATTAGCCTTTAAATTTTTAATCGGTCGAATATTTGCGTGCTGCGTGTCGCCTAGTTTTCCTAGCAATCGATTTACTTTTCGCTTTAGTTAATTTATTATATGTTCGATCGATTCGAAATTGAAAATTGGCTCGTTTTATCGCGAACATTACGACAACGACAAAAAGACAAAAAGACAAAAAGACAAAAAAAAAAAAACATTTTGCACATAAAGCAAGTTTTACGAGCAATTGAGACATCTTGTGTATTAAACGTTTTGTTGTCGATCGATATAAATTTATCAAAGGATTTTAAATCGATTTAAATGTTTGTTTAAAAAGCTGCTTCCTAAAGATAGATCATAATGGAACTTATATTACATATTCCAAATCTATACAATAACATAACATTTTTCATATAATGGAAAGATACGCGGTAGTTTCCTCTTTACAGAAATAATGTAGTTTGTCGTAAAAACACGTAGTAGATTTTAGTAGCTTTATTATTGATCGCATAAATATTAAACTTCGCTATAGACTCGATAATGTACGTAATTTAGACGTGTATTAACGCGTGAATAATGTACGTATACCAACATTCTTACTTTTTTATATAGAAAAGGTAGAAATGTATATACGAAGAATATCGTGAACTACAACTATGTTTGTGTATAACATGAGCGTAGAAAAAAAAAAAAAAAAAGATACGGTCGATATTCTAAAAATATTATCGACATAACACATACAACGTGTACTTTTGATTAAACGTCATTTATCATGATTGTCCAAAAGAATATCGATTATATATAAATTTTTAGCTAAAAAATGATTATTTTTTCAAATGAAATGGTAAATTTATGAAAAATGTCCGTAGCAAACGTTGGTCGATAACTAGGAAAAATATATGGAAGGGAAACAGCAGTAAACAGCAAAGTAATTTAAATGTGCACTTACGAAATACTTACATTTTCAAACTTGTTTCCACCACACTGCGACCCACGAGCCATAAGATCCGAAACTTTTTACTCGATCCAAATCGCTAAAATAATCTAAATTTGCTACCCCCTCCCCCCCCTCCCAAAAAAAAAAAAACACATTTATAGCTAAATTTTTTAATTAAAAGTAAATTAATTAAATATATATCTACATATTATTTAAATGCTTTCGGAAAATTTATAATATCCGCTTGGTCAAAACACTTGAGACAAGTATATCAAAAAGCGCAGCGCGCGATAAAAGATGATTATTTTAACGATTGTACATCAACGAGCGCAGGTAACGTCGAGATTCTCCACAAGGGTAGATGGGGCAACGTCTGCGACGGGGAATGGGACGACACCGAGGCCGAAGTCGTTTGCAAACAGCTCGGCTACGAGACGGCCAAGGCACGAGCGACGAGGAACGCCTATTTTGGACAGGCAAGAAGTAAAGTTAAATTGCTTATTACGCCAAAGCGAATTTTCGACTCGCTTAACGTCGCGACGAAAAGAAAATCGAGAGAGTTATTATTTTTTTTTTTTTTTTTTTTTTTTTGTTTTTTTTTTCGTTACGCGATGAGCGCATATCTTCATGAAAAATGGATACTCGCGATAACGCCGTGAAAATATGGCGAATTTGTTTCGCGATTTTTTTCATATTTGCGCGTAATTTTTAATCGATTGTTAAAATTTATCGTCTAATTAAAATACGAATGTTTTATTTCAAACTCAATGATTTATTATTATTATTTTTTTTTTTTTTTTTTTTTCGAGCTCTTAACGAAAGTAAATTACGCAAAAACGAATTTATCGCTGGTTTAAAATTTTGAAGCGTTAACTTTCCGTAATTCATTCTTTTATATCGCAAAGTGATGAATTTTCAAACGGTTAACTAGTTTAATGAAAAACTGTTAAAATCATATAACGTATAAAATCAATTATTTAAGAGTCGGAAATTTCGCATAATCGATCGAATACCTATCGCGAAATCAATTTGGATGAAAAGCGCAATAAAACGTTAAAAGCTGTACTAAATTTCGAGTGGTTAAAATAATTCGAAATCGTCAAAATAGCGAATGATAAATGTATATTTATATATATTTTTGCCGTGACGTGCGATACATCTATAAAGAGAGAGAAAGAGGGAGAGAGAAAGAGAGAGAGAGAGAGAGAGAGAGAGAGAGAAAAGACGGAACGTAATGTTTATTTACGTCAGAGTCATATCCAGACATAAATATGTATACGCGTGATTATACACACACATAAACAGGAAGATACTGGATGGATAACGTGCTGTGCGAGGGTAACGAGTCGGAGCTGGCCAAGTGCCGATTCGACGGCTGGGGAAAGTCGAACTGCCGGGGCGCCGAGGCAGCCGGGGTCGTTTGCGTCGACGATACTCCCGTGACTAATGCCACGCGGTTTTTCGACTCGGCCTTGAATCGCGTCGATCCGGAGGGAAGGAAGAGCAAGATCAGGGACGTTCATCGACGGGGAATCGCCCTTAGACTCGCCGACACTCGTCAAGGACGCCTTGAGATGAAACTCGGCGAATCTGGTAAGTGTAGACGACTATTTCAATCTATTTTTATTTATCTTTCCTTTTTTTTCTTTTTCTTTTTATATTTTTGAAAAAAAAAAAAAAAAAAAAAAAAGAAGAACTAGCATTTATTATCTATTACTGTACGGATTACTTGACTCGAGATCCTCTTTATGACTTTTGAGAAAAGTGGCCGAGTGGAAGAACAAGTGTAAGAATTAAAATCGTTATCTGTGTTTTGGGCTTGAGGAGAAACGAATTTGTGCCGGAGGGCATGAGTTAAATTCATGCTTGACGATTATTTACAATGTCAATCTAAGATTTGAAAATAAATTTGGTTAAATTTAATTATGAAAAATAAATGAAGAAAATTTAATCTTAAAATATTTAAAAATAAAATATAATAAACAATAAGGTATGTGAGAAGGATAAATTTGTAAAGTAAGATATCGAAAATAAAGGAACGAGGGTTGAAAGCCATTAATTCGCTTTCAATCGAACGGATATACATACTATCCATACATACACACACACATACACACACACACAAAATATAAATTCCCGATAAAACAAAGTCTCGGGAGGTAGAAAGAGAGGTAAGAAACATCGGATAAGAGTAACGACGACGACGACGACGACGACGACGACGAGGATCCTATACAAGGTATCTCTCTCTCCTCGGCTTCTCTTTATCTCGTTAGATTGGGGCGTCGTTTGCGGCGACGGATGGTCCCTCCTGGAGGCGGCGGTGATATGCCGACAGCTAGGTCTCGGCTACGCAGCGCGGGCTTATCAGACGAATTTCTTCGCCGGCGACAGGCTACCGATGTCCATCAGCGGAATTAAATGCCACGGGGACGAGAGGAGCGTCGCCGAGTGCCTTCACGACACCCGCCTCGATTGTCCCGGTACGACTAACGATTAACCGACTTCTTTTTAAAAGCTATTGTTTCCTCTATTAATATCTATACACACTATTGCCTTGTACATTCTTACTTTTTCGGTAAAAAGCTTACACTTTATTTCTTTCTTTCTTTCTTACTAATTGCTGCCTTTTTTTTTTTTTTTTTTTTTTATCTTCAATTAAGGAAAGAGATTTTTAAAATGTTTCCCTTTGTTACAAAACTTTCGACGATTGTTTATTTTTTGCCAATGTGAGGAAAAGACAATGGTGCTATTTTTATCGCGACAAAAAGATAATACATCCCGAAAAATTGATCGTTATGTTTTTATCTAAAGTATAATTTATAAAAATGTACATTTTATTGTTATACGAAGAATGAATATTTATTTGAAATAAATATTTTTTGTATTATTTTTATATTGTTTATCGAAAAAGGAATAAAATATATTACGTTTTCTTTATTTCACATTGCCATAAATAAACTTCGAGGAATGATATACGACTGCAAAATCAATATTGTTAGACAAATAAATCTTTTGTAAATCAATGATTAATGGTTTTATATTATTTAACCGAAGAAGCGGTTAAATTCATTTCTGAAATTAATTAATAATTTAATAGATTTCTTGCGAGCGAGGACGTACCGAGGTGTATTAAAAATAAAGTAGCTTTTTCGCAGTTATAATTTATACGATACTTTTTTTTTCAATTTATTAATGTACGTTTAAAAAAGTTTTTTTATTAAAATAATTAAAAATTTTCACGACTAATTTATTAAAATTATGTAAAATTGATTTAAATTTTTATAAATACAATATGTATATGGCTAAAATTTTTTAACATTAAAATATAATTCTTTAATATTCCCGAGATAAATTCGTTAAAGTTCGAATTTCGTCTTATTCCATTATAAAAATGCATTTTTCATCGGTTATACGAAATTGCTTCGGTACACGAGTAAATCCACGTTGATTAATAAAGACAAGAAAGGAAGAAAAAAAATAAATTCATAAAATTCAAGTGCAGAAGACGCGAAGGAATCCGACGTTTTCTACTACGCTCATAAATAAAGGAAAAATAAGAAACAGCCACACGGCGGAGAAATAACAATAAGACTCGTCCACATCCGATGGTAGAGTTTACGCGCTTGGGATCGTAAAGCAAACTCAGAGAATATGAAATAAAAACATAAAAAAAATAAGTGAATCTCGAGCAGATCGTATATCACTTCCGCGTTCGCGAACAATGTCACACGGACACGTAGAGAGTAAGAGTGTGTGTGTGTGTGAGAGAGAGAGAGGCACAGCAGATACACGCCTCGTGAAAAATGCACGAAGAACGGCTATGTATATATGGGTTATAAGAAGTCGTTGAGCGCAGGTGTCGGTGAGAACGTGGCCGGGGTCTCGTGCACGGGGCGCATCGCCGACCTCGTCTTCGACCACATCGAGCTCGAGCGCACCGCCCATTTGGAGGACCGTCAGCTTTACTGGCTGCAGTGCGCCATGGAGGAGAACTGCGTCGCCTCGGAGGCATACCGGGTGCAAAGGGAGACGGAGAATTGGCGCTTGGAGAGCCGCAGACTTCTAAGATTCACCGCTCGGATTGTTAATGCCGGCACTGCGGATTTTCGGCCCGCCATACCGAAGCATCTTTGGGAGTGGCACATGTGTCACATGTAGGTGATTTCTCCCCGATGACTTTCGACCTTTTCTTCTTTTTTATTGCCTCCGTGGAGGGAGAGGAGGGAGGGAGGGAGGGAGGGAGGCGGAGGGGACACGTGGCTACTCCGACGTCGTTCACCGAGACGAGATGGAGAGAGAGTAGACGCGTTATGAATTTTTTTTAGAGGAGAATAAAGGTTACATCGGCGCTCGTTCGGTTAATCGTTTTACCGATGTAAAAGCAATCGATTTGCTTTTTATTACACAGCCTTGTTTTCTTGAACGCGAGGGTTTGAGGGAAAGAAACAGAGGATCGCGACAGCGTTTTGTCCAACGCGTCATTTATACCTCCTTAAAAATATGTATTAGAGTACCGAACTTTGAAGTTTCTTTTTTATTGTTCCTTTGAGAGGCTGATATGGTATTTCGACGCGCGATTAAGCGAATTTTCATGAAAAGAAAAAAATTTTCTTTGTTAACTAACACTGTCTCTCAACAGGCATTATCATTCAATGGAAGTATTCGCGACGTTCGATATAATCGATTCGAACGGCAAGCGTGTAGCCGAGGGTCACAAGGCTTCCTTCTGTTTGGAGGATAATCAGTGCTTACCCGGAGTACAGCCAAGGTAACAAATAGCTCCGACTCCACGATTGCTTATATTTAACATGGTAAGCTAATTATTATGTCGCGTCTGTGCTTTATGCTCCCTTTACGCATAGGTACAAATGCGCGAATTACGGGGATCAGGGAATTTCCGTGAACTGCAGCGATATTTACAAGTACAACATCGATTGCCAATGGGTCGACATTACGGAGCTCACCCCGGGATCCTACACGTTCAAGGTAACTTTCGTTCCTCTATATTTGGGTAATTTCCAATGGCGTGGAATTAATATTTCTTGTCAACTTATATTTCTCTCTCTCTCTCTCTCTCTCTCTCTCTCTCTCTCTCTCTCTCTCTATGTCGTTGTATTACCGACACGACACACGCACACACGTTCTGCTGCTCTGCTTAAAAACTTTTAACTGCCCATAAAAAATATTGAAAATTCTAATGTGTAGTCGAATTATATAGCGTATCGTTTTTGCGAGTATAACGATTAAATAAATAATAAATTGAATAAAAAAGAAACCAATAAATTTATCGCTCAATTTTACGCATTTTTAACAAATTAAAATGTTGCATCAATTAAAAATTATACAATTATTAAAAAAACACTTTGAACTTAAATTGTTAATTATATGTATATGAAGACAAATAATTTACTCGCTTTTAAATAACTTGCTTTTAATAATGAATAAACGCTTAATAAATATTGATATTTAGCTGTTTTTAATAAAAAATAAAAATAATTTTTTCGATCAATTTAAAACTCCATATAAACAGAAAATGAACAAATTGGAAAAGGCAATAATCGATAAGTTTAAATTTAATGATAATTAAATAATATATTCTTCCGTATATTTTCGGATGAATAATATATAAACGAGATCAATTAACGCGGTTAATTCAAATAATCTCTCAAATAAAGCATCATGATACGCATACCTCGAGCTAAGATCTAATAATGTAAAACAGCTTGGCCGACGTTAAATTTTTAAGCGCACCCGAGTCTCATGCATAAACAACCAAGTCTGCGTCGGCCATCTCGCGAGCGCGCTGGACTCCCAAGAGCCTGCTTCTTTGGTACTTCCTGAAAAAAGTTAAGGGAAAATAAGGAGAGGAAATAACGTAAGGCCGCGCGTGCGCGCGTGCTAGTTCATTAATTTTTCCATGGCTTTGAATTGCCTAGTTTTCTCGATTCCATTTGCTTTTGAATTTTCTTCGGCGTGCGTAGCTTGGCTATGCTTCTTCTTCTCCTTCTTCTCTCCTTTATGTCTCGGCTCTCTCGCGCGGCTGCCCAATTTACTTTGATTAGAAGCGAGGTAAGGCCGATTCCTCGGAGAGTCGTTGGTCTTCAATATTTAACTGCCGCATAAGTTCCTTATTCACGGTATTACGTCATATTAATAACTTTTAGCCCGGTAAAGATTGTATTCGTATTGTGCAGCGCGAGGGTTTGATTTCAATGTTCTTCTTGGTCTATATTCAAGGGAGAAAATTATGGCGCAATTTTAATGGTATGTTATTTTTATCTTATTAAGAAGTTATTTTACCTCCGTTTTAAGGACACGAAAGCGAATGTCTTACATTGATAAACAAAGCCAAAGTATATACAATAATCGATAATGTATGAAATTATTCGTCATTAAGATATAATATTTGCGTGATAATTAATTTAAAAAGTTAAAATTAATAATTATCAATATAAATCACAAAAGAGATGCGTATATATATATATATATATATATATATATATATATATATATATATATATCGGCGATTAAAATAACAAGTAATTAAAGATAGCGCCGTATTGCGGTCGAGACAAAATCAGCGATACGGTGTATGAGGGCATGCGATATTGGTGCTTTTGGTCGCGGGTGGAAGGGCAGCAACGACAACGCTCGAGATACACACACGCACACACACACGCGCCCGCGCGCGCGTATATATACGGGCATTCATGCATATATGTGGGGGAGAGAGCAAGGAGTATACTCTCTCGGAGGTCCGGCCGATAATTAACGGGAATTTTGCGCTGTGCCGCAGGTTGCCGTGAATCCCGAGCTGAAGGTGGGGGAAATGTCGTTTGACAACAACGCCGCCACGTGCAAGCTACTTTACACCGAGACCTTCGCCAAAGTCCATAGCTGCGTCATGGGTAGACCTTAATGGAGCTCTCCCCGCGTTAGAAGCGCCAGGAGCGGCTCTCGACCACGACGACGACGACGACGACGACGACGAGAGCGTAAATTCGATTGAGGAACGCCATTAACGAAAGCGAGAAAGAGAGAAAGAGTCAGAGAGAGAGAGAGACTACTTTGTCTCTCGTACTATCGTGATACACCGTCATATCGGATATTCTGCTTCTATGTTTGAGCTATCGACTCGTGTGCGTCTGTGAGCCTGTGTGAGTATGTGTACGTTCTTTGCCAATTCTTTACTTTCGATAATCGGTTTGAGAATGTGGCATACAGAGAAATCGAGAAAGAGTATCGTTTGTCTGAACAGTTTTATAAAATCCTTATCGTTGATGATTTTTAATTAATTTACGTGTTTTAAGCAGTAAATTGAAGCTATATATAGATTTAAAATTTGTATCGCCAGGAGCGAAAACAATGTTTCCGTTCAGTTTTATAATTTCATAAAATGTTTGTAAAAAGAACAGTTGCGATGTAAACTCAATACGATCGTTCATTATATTAATTATGTCGTTATTTTATCTTAGCGACGGCGTTCAAATAATCTTTTGTACTAAAAAATATGCTACGCAAGTTAATTTACTATTTATTATCGTTATAATGAAAAACTTATTATTTTATTTATTTATAATTTTTTTTTTTTCAATCAGTAATCAATAATTAACAGAGAAATATATTGTATCCTAAAAGCAATTTTTCTAAATAAAACATTGAAACGACAATTTTCTCCATCATAATTTACCGCAACGACGCAATTCCCGATAATTCCAAAACGTATATATACAAGTACATACATAATATAAATTTAAACAAACCGACGTTAAAATAAAATCACGTAAGCCACGCGAATTTCGCATATAACAATACGAGATTCGATATTAGCCCCGTGTCGCAATATAAACGCAGCATACACCACTGGAGCCAAAATTTCGAGGACAGATAACGAAATCGGAGAAATTTCGAGCTTTGCATATACATATATATATATGGACACACGCTAGGCTAAAACCACAAAACGGCATTCGGTCAACGCGTTTCGTTACGAGGAAGAGATGCGTATGCGTACACATCGGTGAAAGGTCGACCGGGGAACGTTCGTCGGTGAAAAAGCTGTCGTTGCCTCCCTCGTATATGTACATATATATATATATATATACATAGGCGTCGTCGTTATTGCTACTATCTAGAGTACGGATTAGAGCGAGAGAGTGACGCGGGCGCGCTTTAGCCCGTGATATAGCAGCTAGGGCACGCAGCTGTAATGCGACGCGAGCTACGGTTAAAACTCCCACTCCCGCAATGGCACGGGTATTAATATCCGACTACTCGCTCTGGATGTATTATTATTTATATGTATGCATATGTATACGTATACATATATGTATTAATATGCATAAATGCATAATAATGCGAATAATGAAGTGCCGCCTGTATTTTGGACTTGTTTGCCTCCGTGTTTATACGTTTGCATGTAAATGTATGTACATATGATGTATATACGTGTATATAGGTGAGTTCTTACGGCTACGGCTGTGTGCAACCGTTACAAATTACTTTGTCAGTATCATGCTTCCTTGGGGATTTCGAGTCGAGTAAAGAGGATTCGCGAGTTTAGCGTTTTAGTACTCGTGATGCTAGTAGTTTAGCGTAAGAGCCGTTAGATAATGAATATAACTTAACCTTCTTGATTATATAATTACAAATTGTTTTTGCTAAGAGCGCGCATTAGCGACTCCGTATTTTACCTTTCACGTTATTGAGAAGTAATACTAACTATTTTGCGGAAAGCCTCTATCTCTCTCTCTCCAAAGTATTATTTATGCAATTAAACTTTCGTTAACGTATACGAAATTTCTATAAACTATAATTCGAAACTCGTTTAAACTTTATCTATATAAATGCTCTAATCGAAACATTGATTCCAACGGAAAATGTTAAACTTCTTAATTTTCGGTTAAATTAACTTAAAGTATATACGTTTAATTAATTTTCAATGCTTTTTAAAATCGCAAGTTTGTCCGAACGTGAGCTTGTAATTTTTCATCCGTAAATATACTTTAAAAGTTAAAAAACTTTATCGTTCGTAATAATATTCCTTTCTAAAATAAGTAAAAGTAAAATAAGATATTTTACAAGAGCCGATTTTTATCGTGCTGTCTTTGTAAAAAAAAAAAAAAAAAAAAAAAAAGAATTCAACTAATTTCACCCTTTCCGATGCAAAGGAAACGAAGTGGACGGTTTCGCTCTATTGCGCAACGATAATTCTTTTTCTTTCTCTTTCTCTCTCTCTCTCTCTCTCTCTCTCTTCGAGAGCTTGTGTCACGGATACCGTCACGAGTAAAAAATAAAGGGTGCACGAGAAGAAGAGGAATTTTTCTCTCTTTTTCAGGTATCCGCGATACGCGTTAAGTTTTTCACATCGATCCACCTCTCTCTCTATCTCTCTCTCTCTCTCTCTCTCTCTCTTTCTCTCTGTCGCTTGTGAAAAGAATCGAGGCAAGCTTCGCGAGTTATACTCCGACGGCGGTGTTCTCTACCTGTCAATTAAATGGCATGCCTCCTCTTTAAATGGCTGCACAATTCAACGTGACTAAAGGCGTAATTCGTTTAAGGGACGAGCAGCTTCTGGTGAAATATGGCTTCTGAACGGCCGCTAATGCAGTAGGCCATCACCTGGCCGTTGCGACACAACTCTCGCCTTCTCTTTCTCGCGCGCACGCGCCCGCGTATATTTCGCATTTTACCTTTTTCTTCTTTTACTCGTTTTTCTTATTCTACTTTAACGAATCGTTAGGCAAAGTCATAGTTGTGTCGGGGACAAAAAAAAAAAAAAAAAAAAAGAAAGAAAAGAAGAAAAAGAGAGAGAGAGAGATAGGAAATATAGCGTTTCTGTAGGTATGAGTTTCGGGAAAACGAGTGTCCTTGCGACGAATTTGTTCCAGCTGAACGTTCGCCAAGTGGGATGTGGAAGGTGATTCCGATAACACGTGAAATGTGAGGAGTTGCATATGTATGTGTGAAAATTAGCCAGGGAACGTTTATGTACGTTGGAAAGAGTCTTGATATCGCGGCTCGTCGCGTTTACGTACGATCATGTTTCTCACATCCGATGTTGTTCGGATAATCCAACGTTTTGATTATCTGTGATTATTTTGATGTAAATTATAGTGTTTATCAATTGTTCAACTTCAAAATTAACCATTGTCTCTGATTTCGTAATTCTGTATAGTGAACCGTTTTACAAACGCAATTGCTTCACGGTGATAAATTAGAATCGTCATTTTTTAACAAATCTCTTTTCAATTTTCTTAAATAAACTTAATAATTGTTTCTGCAAAATATTTTAAAATTATGCAATTATAAATTATACAATTTTTAACCCCTTTATATAATATTCAATGATCGTTGGCTTTAAATTAAAAGCTCGTTACAAACGAGACCTTTTCACAGCGACGATTATTTTCACATAATTCAATCGTACGCGACACTCGGTAAAATAAAAAGATGGTTACCCCGTAATGACTGTCGAATATAAAAAGACAAAAAAAAAAAAAAAAAAAAACAAAAAATAATAAATAAAAAAAATTCACGACGAGCTTTTAATGAGAAAGAAATTGAGCGCGATCGAGGAACGATCAATCCGAGCGAGTTAGAAATCCACGCGGTGGTAATAGATGACAATACCATAAGATACGTTAACACGAGGAGAACCAAATTCGAGGATTGAGACCAGAGCTAATGCAACGATGATCGGAGCGTTCAGGGATCGCACGGAATAACGTTGTATATTCCTCTTGGATATCGACTAAACACGCGTACGGGCTACGGGTGCAAGAACGTCTGGAATCTCGAGAAAGAGAAAGAAAGAGAGAGAGAGAGAGAGAGAGAGAAGCTCGAACAAGATGAGGCTGCTAGCCATCTTTGTTCTTCTGCACGTCGCCGTTCGCGTATTCGCCATCGAGGATTTGGTTTGCATGAAGAATCACACGGTCATGGAGATCTCCGGGGACGCTGTTTTGTCCGGTGAGTCTGCTGTTCCGTTATAACGTTTCGATCGAATTGTTCGTGCAATCTGAATGGAGATTAAGCGATTTGTCTTACACGCTTCTTCTTTTAATTGAAAAATAACATTCAATTTTTTTGTAATGTTTAATTTTTACTTTTAACGAAAATAATTTGTTTTATTGTTGTAGTGCATATTTTTAATATCGCGTTTATGGAAATTCGTTGAATTCAGTGTTTATAGATACCGACTACGGGCCGGAATGTAATATTTCATCGCCAAAAAGTATCCAAGAAGTAGCGACTGCATTGTTTGTTGTGCAGAATTTAAATAAAATGGAATACGTGCCTGGAGTAACATTAGGTAAATATTGCCAATTTAAATAAACGGCTAAAAATTAATTTAATATTTTGTAACAATTTTCATTATCAAATCGGCGCAAAAAATATTTTTTGATCAATGTATCGATAAACGTGCGTACAACTCGAGTATTCGAATAAACAGTGTATTGTTTACAATATGCATATATTTGTTGTTGAAAATTTTTATTCGTTGTTGAAAATTATATTTTTGTTATATTTGTTAATTAACTTTATGAAAGATATTTATTTTGCACATGTGTATAATGTAAAATCTCTTGTTTTGTGTATTTCAGTAAAGCATTTAACGAATGTTGCACTTGATTCATTTGTATATAAAATTGAAATGTTTTCTAAGAAATCTCACCTTGAAATACCATACTAAAACACACTCGGAATGTTGAATTCCGAGTGTTTTAAATGCTTTTCTAAAAGTACTATAAATGCGTTATTAGAAAAAAAAAAAAAAATAAATAAATAAAAGCTATTTTTAACAATGATAAAATCGAAAAACTTCTTTAATATTAATTGTAACTTTAAATACATCTTTGAAATAACGATTAACTATACACCATAGATGTTTTTAATAATTCAATTGAAACGTTAATCTAACGAAATAAGATCGTCGCGATGGCAAACGATCCGTAACGAAAACCCATTCCATTAGTATAAACAACGTCCCGCAGGTCTGCGATTATACGACACTTGCAACGACCGTATCTCGGTGTACAAGCAAGCCCTGCTCTCGGCGATCGAGATGGACTGCTCGGCGCACTACGACCTCGGTATCCTGGCGCCGGAGCGTTACATCGAGGTGCTCGAGCCTCTGCGCAGCCTCGACGTTCTCCCCGTTCACACGTACGCCCCGCCGAATCTCACCCTCGCCCTCGTCGACGTCCTCGTCGACTTCCTCGGGACACGGTACGCGAGCGTCGATCTTCTCCTGAGCGGCTCCCGGCCGGTGCACGACCGATTCCTCAACGTGAGCAAGGAGGCCGGGATCTGCGTACGGAGCGACAAGGAGCTCGAGTCCGAGGGCTCGAACAACACCGACCAACTCGTCCTCGTCGCTCTCGGAGATTACGAGGACGTGAGCACTTGGCTTCGCCATCATCGCGATTTCGGCGACGAGGACGACAAGAAAGTATGGATCGTTCTGCCGCTGGATAGCTCGCAGGTCGATGGTATGCTATGAGGATTATCTTTCTCATCTTAAGGAGTATCGTTCCCTTGAATATTGCAATCCAAATTTATCTCTTATTTAGCCAAGGCTTACGACGGCTTAGCCCTTTTTTACTTAATATACTATATACAACATTTGCGATTTGGTATTTAATTAAAGCGTCATTCGTAATAATAATGCTATTTTGTATATTAGATTTTTCGTTCACTTTTTATAAAGCATCTGTGATATTATAATTTTTTTTGCTCTTACCAATTTCTCGCGTCTTCGTTTAACCGCTCGCGAGAGTGAACAATGTTTTTCTTCGTTCCACCGTAAAATGATACATTTGTGAGAGTTTTAAAAATTTTTTTTGTACGCTTCATTCCTGCGATTAAAAGTATAACTAGTTTCAATGATAATGATGCAATTAATTTTTATAATTATCGTAATAATTTTCTAATTTAAAATTTTTTAATTGTCATTTTATAAATGCATAAAGATTAACAATAGAGCATAATAAATTACTTGTTTAAAAAACTTTTTACCTCGAAATCCACCTCTTAACCAATGTTGTATTTGATTTTAATAATTTACTTTTCTCAAATCAATCTTAATCTCGCTTAAAGTTATCCAATATTTGAAACTTTAGTTATAATTTAGTTTGTCTCATATCTAGCGTTTTATTGATGCACGTAATGTAATAACAGTAGACGCGTGCTGAGAATCAAATTAAAATTAACGTATCTAATTTACATACCGTTAAAGTAACTTTTAACTTGTGCGCCAAAAGTTTACATTAAAATAACAGTTAAACTGCTTATATCGCGAAAGTACTCGTACGTTCTTCAAATTCTATTTATTATTATTATTATTATTATTATTATTATTATTATTATTAGAAATATAAAAAGTATTTTATCTTTCTCATTCAAGTATTCCGAAATTAGTATAAATAATTGCAGCTCGTGTTTTTAAAATTCCTTTTTTTTTTTTCGAAAATTTTCTTTATTTCACAAGGTTGAAAATATTAAAGATTATTTTTCCATCGAACAATTATGTCGCATTACCATAACACACAGTCTCTCATATCAATTTCAGAGCTACTCCCGGAAGGTTCTTACATAATAAAACCCGAACAATTTCCGGTAGATCTTGGTTCGGACTTGGACACGGCGGACATTTCGCAAGTGGCCGTTAACGCGATAACGCGATCGGCGCACTTGCTGAGCGTCGGCAAGGCCATCGTCGAAATTGCCAAGGAACTCCAGGATTTGCAGAGCAAGAGCTGTCCATTCGGTACCGTGTCCTGCGTCTTGCCCCGTTTCGATTCGCAGGAGCGCGATACGATGAGCAACGCCGATCTATATGAAACACTTCACGTACCTGCCAAGTCTCACTCGACTAGGTAAGGGCTTTGGGTATATACACATTGTCGAGGATTCGTGAATTCGACCTTGGAAAATCGATAGCGCGGTAGTAAAGCATCAAATTCCGTTCGTATTATTATAAATTGATATTATATTTTATTTATTATTTTCTACATTCCGCTGTTCATTTTTATACAGACAAAGAGTCGTGCGAACATTTTAAATCGCTGTATCTCCCTAAACTTTGAGTTTAATAACATTGTTTTACAGATACGTCATATCTCGAAGAATCGAGGGCTCATTGACGGAGTTGATGGCTTATAGAATCGACGCGACGAGCGCGCGCTTTCGCGTAATCGCGGAGAAGGAGCATCAAAAATTGCCGCGTCTTTGCGTAAAGAAGTTCGTCGGAAACTGCCACGACTGCATGAACTTTATCGTCCGTGAAAATGCCGACGTACACGAGGAGGACGAAGAGGAGAATCTGGGCACGTTAAAACCGTACGTCTGGGTGCCGATATTTCTGACCATAGCTTCCTGTGGCACGTTGGCTTGTCTCGTCGTTCTCGCGTTCATAGTCTATCGGTACTTCGTCGAGGACATTCTGGACGGGAATCCCTCCCTCACCATCGTTCTCATACTCGCGACGACGATGATGCTCCAGAGCATCGTGCCCTTCTGCTTGGAGGACAAGACGATGGGCGTGGAACACCTTAACGCCAGAAAGATCTTCGTCTCGACTATGTCCTTTGGTTTGGCCTTTTCGGTTATGCTAACCCGGGCATTGTTTTTGGCCTTTTCCACCGGTGGTGTATTCACCACGCAACACATTAACGGATACCTCCAGGGTTTCATGGTGTTATTTATGGCCGGCGTTCAAGTTGCCATTTCGACGATGTACTTTGCGCTACACAATGGCGATTCGGCTAAAGTCATACGCAGTCCTATGTATATTGCTTTATTGAGTGAGCCGCTTTGTTTATTTAATTTTAAATATAAATAAATAGAAAAATTTTAAACTTTAACGATAATATTTCGTAATAATTTTTAATAAAAAATTATTTCATACAATAACACAATCCAGTAACAAAAAAATAAAATGACTATACGATATCAAAGTTTTCCAAGAATTTTACGTTTTATTAATAATACTATAGACTCGAATAAATTTCGTTGCCGAACACATAAACTACGAGCGTTGGTGCTCGAGATCGTATCATAAAACTTTCTTAAATTTTTCTCCGTCCAGGTTACGACATATTCCTACTTGGGCTGCTGTTCGTCGTGTGTTGCTTCATCTCTCAAATCCAACGTAACTATCGCGAGGGAATGTGCTTCTTCGGCACGGCGATCGGTTTGATAATTTGCTGGGCGGTCTGGATCACCTGCTTCCTTTTGATGTCTGCGTCGAAGCGCGACGTTATTATTTGCTACGGCATCCTGGGCACCGCCTGCCTCATCGTCGTCGGTATCTTGGTACCGAGGACGTACTTTATGTGCGCCCACTTTACCAGGGAGAAGGGACTCGTTGGACGATTCGAGCCTACGGATTTTGGACCCGATCCCAGGATGAATAACACTGCGAGACAGGTCAGAGTTGGATTCATTCGTATGTTGTAAATAAGACATTATTGCATTGGTGAATTTTTGACGTTCTCTTGCGTTTAATGCTTTACAATCCTGTCACTTTAACCATTCATTTTTCTGCATTAGTTCACATTTTTAAATTCGAAAAGAATTTCTTATACGCGGTCGTATAAATTTCATTTATACTTCACAATTTTCGGACTATATCAAATTTTATAACACTATATATTGATTATTATTCATTATCTTTTTTTGACCACCTTTTTTTTACGACATTAATTTTTCAACTTGTACCTCGCAAAATTTACCTTATCGTACCTTTGCAATTTCGTTAAAGATTTCGAAGATTTTAAAGACGCGAAAATATGGTAAACGGTTAAATTCGCATCGAGTCATATACCCTAAAGTCTTACAAATTACATCAGCTGGCATATGCATACCAAAGAAAAGTCATCGTTTCGTAAATATACCGCGACGGGGCTAAAATTATCATCGTTAAAATTTCATAAATTCACCGTTGCAAAGTGCACGTATGTTTACGGATCCCGGAGATATTTACAATTACATGACGGAGACGTGGGAAGATTCAAGCATATTGAATTGCTTGTAAACACGCGAGAGCGTTTCTTCTTAACTTTTTAACTATGTCGCTTTCAAAATTATAATCGCTCCTTCATTTTTTTTTTCCGCGTTTGTTCTTGTTCTTGCGAGCTTTATAAACGTGTATTTTGCCATTGTAAAATTTTATTTATTCAAATGAAAGAAGTAAATCTGTGTGTATCGTAATATAGGTAATACATAAATGGAAATGTTTAAATATTAAATCTTGTGTAATATGTTTCTCGTGTGTTATGTATTAGGCGAAAATAATATGCTTTAGCAACGGTTTAAAAACTTTTATAACAATTAAAGGCAAATTCGTTTTGCATTGATTTTTATTTAAAGAAAAAAAAAGAAAAAAAAATAAATAAATAAGATGACGATTTTTCGATTTACAATGATCGAATAATTTTAAAAACTTTATTAAAAGCGTTGCCTTTAAATTGATGCGTCAAAATTTGGCATTTCGACAAAGTGCTACAATTTTCAGTGAATATTACATACACTGACAGAGAGAACGTATCGTGTTTTATATATATTATTCCGCTTTTCAACCAATTCAACAACTCTCGGCGTACTTCGTAGAATTTTGACTATTTTGCATATCGGTTTACCAGAATCGATATGATATACGCACTTTGAGCGAAATGAAAATATTCCCGTAAAAACGATGACATGGAGAATTATCAGCCGAAATTCCGATCTATCATTTATTCTTTGTCATACGCTATAATCCAAGTAAATTGTTAAACTAGTCGGGGAGAGATGTTAATGGATGATTTAATTGAAGCACCATTTTTTCTTTTAAAAAAATCGAAAATTTCATTGTTTACCGTTTCGAGTTTCGAATGCTATACCGCAAACGATACCGTATAAAATTTAACTTTTTTTGCGGATAAAGGAAAGATAATTGTATTTGAATATTGGATTTTGTAAAATCTTTTTTTCAAATTTTTTTTTTCTTTCTTTTTTTTTTTTTTTCTTTTTTTAGATTACTGTGCTCGATACGTTTGAAAATAATTGCAAAACAAAATCTTAATTTAATCTTTCTAATTTTTTAAACAATTGTATCGTTTGAAAAATACAAGACGAATAAATTATGAGCGATACAAAGAGTTTTAAAAGTAAAGTTATATCTAAACTAGTTTTATTTTCTTTGTATGACTTTCAAAGTGAATTAACATTCATCTCCCGTTTTTGTGCGCGCGAAACTCCGAATGAAAGAAAAAAAAAAAAGAAAAGATACAACACAATCCGTTAAAACTTTTCCAGAATTTCAATCCGCAGAAGAGTGAAGCTAAGTATAAACCGTTTGCCGCAAATTCAACGTAAAGTTTAATAATTTCAAAGCAAAGTTTATGCAAATTATTTAATATTAAATTCTCGTAAACAATCTTTTTTCCCCCGACGTAAATAAAATATTTTTAACTTATATCTGAAACAAAGTTAAAAGTCAAAACGCTATATGCTTTCTGAAAAATACTCGCATCCACAGCGTTATTATAAACTTGCAAAACTCGAGGAAATCGTCAACGTCTCGCGCGCATTCTCCATTTACCCGAAATCGTCGCTAAGGGACGAGCGAGCTAAATACATCCGAGCAAAGCCTCGTGGCCGCGGTACCGCGAGCGCGTAGCTCGCGATAAAAGTAAACGCTTCCTCTCTCTCTCTCTCTCTTTCTTTCCCTCTCGCGCAAATTGTCGAAATTTTAATCGTACACGATATACCAGTATAAAAACGCGACTCGTCTATTGTGAGAAGGCGTTGGATTTGCAGTCGAGGCAGCCGTCGTTCTACGAGTACGTGAGCACCGGCCCTCTCGGGAACGCGGCGTCGGTCCAGCAATCGAGCCAGCAGCAACAGCAGCCGATGGTAAATTACTACGGCGGGACGACGAGTCCGAGCGGACGACGATTCGCGCTACGGCATCGCAGCCCCGAGCCCAGACGCACGCCCGGCTACAACAATTACGGATTTCGCCCGGAAATGAGGGAGCTCGAGGGCGCTTACGTCATTCCGCGGCTCTACGTCGAGGATTCGGACGTGAGTATGCGCCTGCGTCTACCTTTCTCTCTCTCTCTCTTTCTTTCTCTTTCTTTCTACATTCATCTCTCGCTCCTTTCTCGGCTCCGCCTGCTGCAGCGTATTTCCCCTCGCGCAAGGATGACGCGCACTCCTGCGCTTGCCTCGAGCTATCCGTGGCCCCGTTCTTCCTCTCACTGTATACCGCTTTACCTTGTATCCGGTGTTGTGTCAGCGGTTTACCTGGCTGCGGGTACATCCTTAATTTTAAAAGAAACACGGAGAACGTGTTTCAGCTCGCGCGTGTTTGACTATTTTAAACTTTTTTTTTTTTTTTTTTTATTTATTTGCAAAAAAAAAAACGAGTTTTCTCTTGCGTATACGCGCCACGTTAACGTATCTTGCATATTTTCATTTTAATAAATTCGCGGAATCGTGCTAGTATTTGTTGTAATAACATGATGAAAATTTTGACGAGACTAAAAATATAACATATGTCATTTATTTTATCGATGTTTTATATGTATACCTTTTTTTAGAAACAATATTTTTTATATTTTCAAAATATCAAATTAAAAGCGAGCGCGATGTTGCAATATCCATGAATTTGACGAATTGAAATTAAAATTTCTCTTTATTTTTACCCTCTCAAAAATAATATTCGCTTCATTTCGGATTTTGTGTAACCTGTTAAATGTGCACGCAATCGATTATCGTTTATGTAATCAATGTCATTGTGTAACTGAAATCCTTACCTTCTGGCACGAAATACCGGCCGATACATTAACCCGCGATTATTCTTACTCATAACGCATACGCGCGCAGAAAGATAAATATTTCAAAATAAATAATGAAACTTTTAGATAAAAAAGATTCAAATTTTCATGTGAAAGAAAAAAATAGAAAAAAAAAAAAAAGAAGAAAAACGTTCACCCATTGACCTATAGCATCTGTCCAAGGCTAGCAGATCTCAGCAGCCGTTGGGGAAAAGCGCGTCGAGTTCGACGAGTCGAGGGACGATATCCGAGGCCCGTTACACCCTCCCGAGGTCTTTGCTTCGCAAGGCTCGCGGGAAGAATCATCACCGAGGACTGACGGAGGAGCCCGCGGACAATACCCTCGTCGCGACCGAGGTCTACGTCCAGGATCGACTTTCGCCAAGTCGGCACGAGCCTAACGAGCATTACCCGATACGCAGCAGTACTCCCAGGCACTCGCCAACTCACGCTACCATCCGCGAGGAGGACGAACCGCAGAGTACGAGGATCACTAGATTTTAATCGCTCGAGCCATCTCCGCCGCTGCTATCTCGCGGCAAAGTTCCGATTGAATTCGAGCGATCCCTCGATGGGGATTATCTCTTTTAAACAAACTTATCTCTCTCTCTCTCTCTCTTTCTCTCTTTTTCTCTTTCTCTCTCCCTCTCAGATGTTATTTAAGAGAATCGGTCGCGGAGAATTTTTATTATAATCCTAATGGCCGAATTTAGATTAAAGCCGGATTATATTAACTCGTTAACTTATGAATGAACGAAAATTTTGAAAGATTTGTTTTATTTATTATCTTTTATTACAATTTACGATTGTCGACTTTACGTATAAATAATACATAATTACGTGAACATTTACGTTCACTTTGAATGGCTCGAGGCATCTATTTTAAATAAATTTTAAATACTTCCTTTAAATATACATATATGCCAACGAAAATTTAACAAGAAACTTAATTAAGGATACATCGAGCTTAATGTTTAAAACATCGAGTATATATATATATACGTAGTCTTAAGAAAAACTACTGCTACATGATGGTGCTAGTAGTTATCTTGTGTAAAATTTAAAACAAAAAAAAAAAAAAAAAAAAAAACCATTTTAATGGTCATATATTTAATTAGTATCGTCGCCACAATGTTCTCACAGTCGATTACAGATTCATAAGAATATTACATGTCGATCTTTTACTAAAATATATATCGATATAAAGTTTTGACTATTTTTCAATAGAAATTTAATTCAATCAATGGCTTGCCATGTATTCTTCATAATGTTAACATTATAGATATTCAATAAAAACGTATAAAGGCAAATATAATTTCATCCAGTAATAAAAACATGTAGGAAAAAATGTTGAATTATAAATATTTATTACTTTATAAGTAATCATTTTGAGTACAAATTTTATTGTACCAGAGTGAAAATAAATAAATTAATCGTTCTTTGTTTAATAATGTTTATGTTAATTAAATGTTTTTTTTTTTTTTTTTTTTTTTTTTTTTTTTTTTTTTTTTTAATGTGTGTGGTTCTCCAATGTATTTACTTGAAAAGAAGAAAAAAATAAATAAATAAACTTTCTTATATTTCAATAAAAATGTTCGATACGATATTTACGAATAAAAACATAAAGATTCATTATGTAAAGAAAAGACTTATTCTCGTAAAACATAAATATTATTCTGAAAAATATGTATTTCTCTCTTATACACCATTTTTTTTTTTTTTCAATTTAATGTTTGATTTATTTACACCTTAATCTGATTTTACAATGTTTTTTAGAATTGATGGTAAATAGTTTTTAAATTCATGTTTAAAAATTGACCAAGTCTTATGAATTGTTAGTTGTTATAAATATCCACGAATTATTGAATTATACACATCTAGACAATTAAAAATTTTCTAAACATTCTGATTATTTTATAGATTTAATTTTTCCATTTGACGAATAAAATCTTGCCAAACCAAGTGATAGTATACAAATTGAAAATATTAACGTAAGAATGATAATTTATGGAAAGGAAAAAAAAAATACGTTCCTAAGACAATATTCCGATGAAATTAGATCAATCTCAATAAAAAGATTATTACAAACATAAAAAAATAATTTCGTTGCGTTAATAGCCGCACTTTGAATGTCTTCGTGTAAGTTTATAAGACAATGATGTACACTCCTATTGATAATGACAATAAATTTGAAAAATTTTATTCCGAACCACGTAACATTTACATGAAATTTTAATTCGTAGTGTATATAGTGTATATATCATGTTGTTAAATTGTAATTTCAATCGATATTAAATAACACAACGTTGGTATTTGACTTGTAATTTTATTTTCATCGGCATGCTGCCTTTAAAAGAAAACTTAAGAATACTGCCATGTAATATTATCAATAAATTGTTCATTTAATAATTTCAATCGTTTTTTCTTTATTTTTTTCACCTTTAATACAATTTCATTATCGATTTACAAATTTTAATCATGATTTATTTATTTTATTTTATTTATTTATTTATTTTTTTCCTCTAATTTTCGATATTTCACACAGTAATGCCGCTCCGCAGGATCGATTGTGTACGTAAAAAATTATAGAGCACAAAAAAATCCTATCTTTACCGAATGAAATTGTCACCGTCGTATCCCTGCTCAACGTATCCCTAAATTGAATATTCATGTTATACAGGTCGTTAATTTATAATGCGCGTGATCTGCGCGATAAGTTATCGGCAATTTAATTGAATGATCACTGCGTTGTACCGACACGATAATTTCGCGAGATTAATGCATGGAATTCTACGATCGTAATCGTAGCGTTTATTTTGCTGTTTATTTATATATGTGCATATTTTATTACTGCAACCGTTAATAAATTATATAGAATTCATTTGAGTTAAAGTTAATATAAGGATGATGCAGGATATGTAAGTCATTAAAACTGCTCAAATCTTCAATTGTAATTATAATTATAATCAAACAATATAAATATATCGTTAAATTATTTTCAAGCTTTCGATCGATATTCATAAAAAATGTATCCTTGATAAAAATTCATGAAATTTTATTGAAAATATATAATTTTTACTTTATTGCGTTTTAGCGACGTTGATAAATGACAAAAAAGGGTTTCTATGCAGTATTTATTTTTCATTCAAAGTAAAACAACTATACCGAAATAATAAATCTTTATTAATTATATATTATTTATGTTTCGATTCGATTTGTTTATTTAAAAAAAAAAAAAAAAAACGCTTTTAATTTTTAAATTAAAATAAATAAGAAACCGTATGAATAATAGTTTACAAATAATAGTTTTATCAAATATTTCAAAATTCATTGCGTCATATACTTTTTGTTGAATATCAGGTAAACAAACATTGTATTTTATTTCGCTCAATAAATACAATTTGTTACGCAATAAAAAAAAATAAAAAGAAAAAGAAAAAAAAAAAAAAAAAATAATATCGAGGAGCAGAAAGAGAGACAAAGCGAAATAAGTAACGCAATGAAATATGTCGCTGCGATAATCGAGCTTGATTAGCAGGAAATCAAATGCATTGATTATCGATCAGTCGCGGAAGTACACTCGGCCGTATCATTGCAGTGGCAATGCAGCGCGAAACAGACAGAGAGAAAGGGGGAGAGAGAGAGAGAGAGAGAGAGAGAGAGAGTGGAAGAGGACGTCAGCTAGCGCGTCGCGGAAATTCCATCAGGACGCAGGTGTATAATCTAGGAAGCAGTTAGAAGCGTAATGGATTCTTTTAAAGTCTCAAGGATCCGCTGGTTATAAAATAGCCGCATATATATATATAGCCGAGGGCAAGTATTTTTTAACGGCGCAACGTTAAATTTCGCTACGTTATCTCAAATCGCGGCCCGTCTTGCTTGTATCCTCGCGCGTTTCAACTTATAAAATGTACCCGCGTATACAACATAAAAGAAGTAGGGGAAAAAAATGGCACTAAATTCACGTTATTCCCAGGAGTTATCTTCCCGGTGTATAGCGATGCGTTAGATTTTCGTAGCGTAAAGTGGAAAACGTGCGAGGGAGAGAGAGAGAGAGAGAGAGAGAGAGAGAGAGATTGAAAATAAAAGAGAAAAAAAAAGTGTATTATACAGATAAGAGAGGTGGGAAGGCGCGTCTAGAGAACCTCGAGATTTACCACACCGGAACGATTATTATTTCCAGTCCATGAGGTCACCATACGGCCGGCTAACGTCGAATAAGTCTGTCGAAAGCAGATAAGCTTCCTCCTCTCTCTCTCTCTCTCTCTCTCTATCACTCTCTCTTTCTCTTTCTCTCGTTGTTGGTGGCCGCGACACGCACGTGATCGAGAAGAAATCGAAAAGTGCAGAGACTCGTGAAATGAGCGATCGCGCGCATGCGCCGAAAGCTCGTCTCCTATATAAAGTAAGAGTGTCAAACCGATCGCTTTTCAGTGCAGGACGCGGATTGTGCGTCATGGTGAATTCGTCGTATATTGTATGCATTTTAACGAGAGCTTTTTTAACTTTTTATTTTCAATTTTTTTCAAATACCTAAGTTTTTTTTTTTTTTTTTTCGTCATCCGATCGGTGCCGACTTTTTTTAAATGGCATCGACTTAAAGTTACTTATCTCGATGGTCAAAGTGTCCTTTTTAGTTTTAAAGTGTAGAAAATTTATTTGATACAAGCAAATATTTTTAAAACATAACATTCAACATAACATATAATAAATTTTAAATATACGAATTATTCTTTATCGTATGGTTTTATGCTAGATGCAACAGGTGGATCAAATATAGTTATTATTAGTGATGATTTTAATATAGCATAAGACGTTAAAAAAAAAAGAAAAAAAAAAAAAATTAATTCTTTTAAAGAGCTTTTTATTCGCTCTGAAAGAATTGAAAGGATCAATTAGTAAGATTGTGTTACGAGTAAATTTGTTTTATCTTTCTTTCTCTCTTGTTTCGCCAAGAGGAGTTTATATTTAAACAATAGAACGAATTGATCATCGTGAAAGGCGCCGTAAATAAATCTTAAGCTGGCGGTAAATTCTTTAAAGTTTACGAGTGAGGATAAGAAAGAAAAATAACTCTTGGTTTATTCTTCATCGGAGCGACGAACAACATGTATGCAGTGAAAGCGAAAAACTCGAGATTCCTTTTAGTGACGACGGTTTACTTGAGCCTGTTGCTCGATAACATCCTTCTTACGGTTGTTGGTAAGTCTGAACATTTACTTTTTCGTTTTTTTTTTTTTTTTTGTTTTTTTTTCTCATTTCAAATGAATAAAAAAGAAGAACGAAACAAATACATACGTTGTATTCGTTTTGGATAAATTTATAATTCGAATGTATTTTCTCTTGACATTATGAATTTATAAAATAATTAATGAAGATAAATAATTTAAAATTTAAAAGCACTTTATACTTAATCGGTTATATATAGAGAGAATATTCATTGTGAAACATATGTTGAATAGCTTTTCAAGATTCATGAGTCTCAGCGGAGAATTGAAAGGGAATTATCGACCACTAATCTGCTGTTATCAGGTTATTACCTAACAGCTACCTATCTAACAAATTGGACTGTAATTTGATTCCTAGTCATAGAAAAAAAAAAAAAAAAAAAAAAAAAAAAAAAAAAAAAAAAAATAGATACATATATATAGCTCTTTTATTATTTTTTATAAATTTAAATAGTTTTAACACGGCAAATTATTTATATCAATGGAAATTATTAATAAAATTTATTTTGATGAAAGAAAACAATGTGTGTCTATATATGTTTATTTATATACATTAACAATGACTGGATTAATGATTCAACGATAATGTTGAAATATTATTAATGCTTTGCCTATTAAAAGCAACGCATAAATAAATTATGATTTTATTGAAATTTTTTATTTTTTTTTTTTAATTAACCATATATGAATAATAAATGAATTCAAGCTCCGCTAATCTTGGCCGCAGTGGTATAATTCGGTAACGTAAAGGATAATTAAGAAAAAGAAACGTTAAACCCAAGGGGCTTTTAGAAAATGTTTGGATGAGCCCACATACACGTATTTAACGTTGTTTTAAAGACAGCCGTTTCCTCTCGCGCATCTCTTTTCTCGTTCGAAGCTTCGTCTGGCAAAGCTATAATAAAAAAGCTAAAGAGAGAGAGAGAGAGAGAGAAAAGTAGAGAGGGTGGGCAAGGTTATGTACGTTTTTTGCGGCTTACTCGCTGCGAAAGAAAAAGCCCGGCAAGAGCGGAAAGCGAGAGCGACGCGGGCCGAAGCAAAGAAAAGGCTATTGGTTCGCGTACGAGTACACATGTATGTATGTATGTACGTATGTATAAGCGTTGATGTGCTCTATTTCAGTGCCGATCATACCGGACTATCTCTACACCCTCGAGGGCAACTCGTCGAGTCTGAATGGGAACGAGGAGGAGAAAGGGGAGGAGGACGAGAACGGCCGAGTGGGATTTTTGCTCAGCTCCAAGGCTTTCGTGCAGTTAATTTTGAACCCCGCGGTGGGAACTCTAACGGGTACTTTTGGATACGCCAAGCCCTTATTACTCGGCAATTTGAGCCTTTTATTGGCAGCTTTGCGTAAGCATTTTCTCTCTTTTCTAGTTTTCCAATTACTTGCATGTACCTTTGCTCTTCCTTCTTTTTCTTCACTTAAGACTTTTATTTTTCTTCTTCTTCTTCTTCGTCTTCTTCTTCTTCTTTTGTTCTTTTTTTCGGTATGTAAGCCACATATACATCTTTTATATGTGTTTGTATTTACGGTTAAGTTGACTTTTACGCGCGACGATAACGATGGGTTATAACGGACGCAATTTATCGAATTGCAAATGTTATTTGTACTATTTTGTTTTTTTTTTTTTTTTTTTTTCTCATTTTGTCGTGCCAATTTTGTTCGATAACTTTATTTTGCTTGTAAATATATCGCGCAATTTTTAACTACGATTATTGTGCATGAAACGGTTCAGATGTTTTGGGTAGTCGAATGACGATAAAAAAAAAGTTAAATTATCCTTTATAATTTCGCTGTATTACTCAATTGACTTAATAGTTTAATACTTGTAAAGCGTTTTATGAGAAATGAAGCTCTATTCTATAAGACTGTTATTATAAGATTGTTGAATGAATAATTGATAATTTTATTTTCGAACATCTCAATGCGAAAATTATAACATTTTTAACGATAGGTAAAAAAAGAAATTTCGAAATAGAGGAAAAAATAATGAGTATGGGATAAATTTTAAAAATTAAAAGTAACACGCATGGATATAAATGTTTACGTTTAATGTCAATTAATTATATTATACAGTAAAACATGAATAAATAATTACAAATTGAGAAAAAAAAATTAATAATAATAATAATAATAATAATAAAAATTTGCAGTATTCGCATTTGGAAGAACGTACGAGGTGTTGTTCCTGGCTCGAAGCATCCAGGGTGTATCTTCCGCGTGTATAGGCGTCTCGGGAATGTCTCTGGTGGCCTTTCAATACCCGGAGGAGGACAAACGCTCTAAGGTCATGGGTTTCGTGCTCGGAAGCATAGCCGTCGGAGTCCTTGCCGGCTACCCCATGGGCTCGGTCCTTTATGACCTCGAGGGCAAAATGGCGCCGTTTCTATTGGTCGCCTGCTTCGTCGTTCTATTAATAGGTTTCATGCTCTATTCTGCACCTACTTTCTCTCTCTCTCTCTCTTTCTGTTTATTTTTTTTTTTTTTTTATCTATTATCTTTGCTCTTGTTTTTATCACGTGTGCACGCGTCGATGTCTGTTTGTATAACCATTTATCGCGCTTTTTGTCTCATAATCGTGGTTTAATTGCGTTTCGTTAATTTTGCGAAATAAAAATGCAATTTTTTTTTTTTTTTAATGAAAGGCGAGAAATTAAAATGCACCGGACGCCTCATAAATTTTTCAAATAACCTTTGATATTTCGTTTTAAAAAACTTTGAAAATTAAAAATGTTTACATATATATGGAGCTTCAATTTTAATAACTAAAAGAAAATATAAATTGTATTTTAATTAAAACTCGAATATTTTTGTAATATTAAAAACACATAAATTTTTTTTCATTTTATCGGTATTTTTAATTATTGTAATAAAGCTTCTGAAATTTATACGAAAATAAAATGAATTTTATTATTGAAATTTTGTTATTCAAAGCAAATAGAAAATAAATAAAACTCAATATTTATTTAGGATATACTTTTATGTCAGGATTGATATTACATATAAAATTCTTCCTCCCTTCCCTTAAAAAAAAAAAAAAAAAAAAAAAATTGTTATCGAGTTTAACGATGTATATTATTTTTTCAGGGCTTCAATTATTCGTCGTGGATTTCGAGTCTTTGACGCAGGTGAAATTTTATCGTTAAAATCTTACGACAATGGCTTATGTGATTGTATATATACACTTTAAATTCATAATCGCGTATATCGTTTTTTTTTTTTTTTGTTTTTTTTGTTTTTTTTGTTTTTTTTTTGTTCAGAAGGGAGAAGTCGAGCCGAGTTGGAAGCATTTGTTACTGGACACTCGCATATTGATAATTGCCGGAGCGATTTGGTTCTCGACGACGCCGATGGCAATACTGGAGCCGTGTTTGCCCATCTGGCTCAGAAATCACATAAAACCAAAGGTACAACTACTACTCGAGTTACTCGCTCGCTACGTACGACCGGGTGTATTTATCTTCGAGGATTTAAAGAGGACTTTTATTTATTTTCACTTTATGAAAGCTTACGTTTGTTTTATATACGTATATATCACTTGGATCGCTTTCGTAATATATGAATAATTTATGGATGTGAAAAATGAGGAAAACGCCACGGCTGATATAAAAACCAACGCGCGATGACTTTTCGCGAATAATTTTCAAAGCTATCTTATCTTTCCTCGGAAAATAAATAGATTTACGTGGTGTTTTTATTTATTCCTTCATTTTTATTTATTTATTTATTTATTTATTTATTTTTTTTTTTTTTATTGCAGAGAAAAAATTTAGTCGCTATATGTAGATTTAATAAACTTTTTCTAAAATTATAATAAATTTTCATAAACGCGTAAAATTTCTTATACAAAAAATTAACGATAACCAATAATTATTGTTGAATTAAGAGAAAAAAAAAAAAAAAATTGCTATAACCTATTTGTATCAAAATGAATCTATTCTTATACGATATTTATGTAGATAAAAATTTCTCGGTCTCGTCGTAGAAATGGCAGTTGGGTACAGTGTTCATTCCGGACAGCGTCGGTTATCTGCTGGGGACGAATTTCTTCGGTGTAATCGCTTATCGTTACGGCCGCTGTAAAACAGCGGTATTGGCAATGGCGCTGGTGGGTATGAGCGCCATGGCGATACCCGCCGCGAACAGTATGGCGCAATTGATTATTCCGCATCTGGGACTTGGTTTGGGCATCGGCGTCGCGGACGCGGCCCTCGTACCGCTTTTGGCTTCTTTCGTCGATAATTCCGGTGGTTATGGGCCGGTTTATTCCATCCAACAGATTGCCGTTAGTCTTGCCTACTCTTTAGGTATGAACTGATATTTATAAATTGTGTATTCTTCGAATTTTTTTTTTTTTTTCTTTTTTTTTTCAAAGAGCACATTTAAACGTAAACTTAGGAATAAAATAAAGGGTATAGCTGTAAAAATTTTTATACCTTTTATGCTAATTTTTTTTTATTAAAGTTTCCATCCAAAAAAATTCTTATAGATGAAATATAATTTTATGGCGAATAAAGTTTAAAAAATAAAATAATTCACTGTGCTTCAAGAGTACGTTATTTTTATAAAAAAATATCAATATTCAATACGTAAATTGATTTGTTTTTAAAAAAAATATCTTTGTTTACAACGATTATTTAAAATTAAATGTCATTGTTATAAAAACTGGATTATTTTCAATCAAATCGATAAATGCAGAAAGGGTGAATGTTATCGACACGTATATTATTTCAAAATTAATTTTCTTTAAATCTTAAAACGAAAAATTTTATCGTCAAGCTATTGGTTTCGAAAAAAAAAAAAAAAAAAAAAAAGAAATCACGAAACTCAAGCAAAACACTGGTAAGAAGCAGCCATCGATATCGTTAAATTTCATGTATTTATTTATTTATTTATTTTTTTTTTTTCCAATTCTCCACTCTTCAGGACCAATAGTGAGCGGCGAGCTGGTAAAAAGCGTCGGTTTCCCATGGGTGATGCGAGTGGCCGGATTGGCGAACATCGTTTATTGTCCCTTGGTTATATATCTGGCACTCGAGCGGAGGCGAAATCCACTGGCCGAAGTGCAGCGCGATAAGAAAGAATACAGCTCCTTGGAAAAGTCTCAACATCAACGGCAACAGTCCGGAGAGCCCAAGTACGAGAGGTTTTACGACTCGGACGATGGGCTTTAAGGAGCTAACGCACCTGCGCTCTTATTCTCTCTCTCTCTCTCTCTCTCTCTCTCTCTCTCTCTTACTAAGACTTTATATCGACTACTCTGCGCTTCTCGGAGAATACTACTTTTTTCGCCAGTCGCGGATACGCTGTGCTTTGTTTTTTATTTTCCTGTCTTTTATTTTTTGGTGATATTCCTACATACGTGTATGTGTGTGTGTGTGTGCGCGCGCGCGCGCGCGTGCGTATGCGAGTATATAGCTTGTTTCGTATCGAATATTCCGGAGTCTAATATCTGATATTGATAGTACGTAGAAACTTAAAGTTTTTGAAGGAATAAAAATGTATGTAAGCTATTATAGTATATTGCGTTTCACAGTTTGAAAGTAAAAAGTAACGTAATACAACGAATGTACGCGCGCAGTATTTATTTTTACATTAATTTTTTACGTTTACTTTATTTATTTTCACGAATCGTAAGAAAAAGAAAAACTAATATTTCGAGTAGCAATTAATTTATATCACAATGATGAAATTTTATTTCAAAATTTTATTATGCCGTGCAGAGCTTGTAAAAATAAAATTTTATAACAATTGTTAGTATCGAGCCCGTAATGCAATGTATTATGTACATTATATTTTTAGTCATTAAATTTAAAAATAAAACGCTAACGCTTTAATAAGCAGAAATGTTTAAATTTAAAATGTTTAATTGTATATGTATGTAATCTATGATGAAAGAAAGCCAAATTAAGATTTTACAAAATTTATGTGCAACGATAAATTTTTTAAATATCCTAGTGAAAAATATTATAGAAATTTTTCATTAAATAAATAATATATTTATTAGAAATTTATATGAAAAAATGATTTTGACGTTAATTGCGATGCGGATCATAAATATATCGTATAAATATTCGTCGCAATAACAACCTCGTGACATCAAAAACGTTAATCACGCTTTGAAAAATCTATATCGTAAAATTCTTGTATACTAAATATTTTAGATCCCGCTCGATCGAGATCATTTTCGCGCATTATAACCAATTTGTAAATTTTTCATTCTTCCGTTGTGTGTTGAGCGTGAAAAAGGGACCATAATGTTTAAACATATACATACGCGCAAGTTTGTCGGGGTGAAAAAATTAAAGAAAAAAAAAAAAAAAAAAAAAAAGAAAGAAAGAAAGAAGAACGGAGTTTGCAGAGAACTCGATCTTGTTTACGTCGCGATAACGATCTCGTAAGTTAGAAAATGCGGTTCGCTCGAAAATTCGTTACGCGTTAACGCAGCCTTTTCGCTCTTATCATATTTTATCCGTGCGGCATTATTTTACGTATGTGTATGTATTCGAGATCTACGGAGGCGATTGTCGTGCCTCTCGTAAACGATTAAACGTAACGATATTGATGCAAACTTTTTTTTTTAACTACAGATCGTTTTTACCGATATATACGCGTATACGTTATACATTTGCACAAAGCCAATGTGTACACGCGATAATTAACCGTAAGCCAATACTCGCGTATACGCGTATACGAGATTTTGACAAAATGTAATATGTTCGCGCAATGCAATTACAACACTACGGCGAATTGCGGCAAAAAGTTTTTAATTACGAATGTTATTTAAAACTTTTTTCCCGTAATGTTTTACTTCGGTTAATGCAAGTGTTCATTCCGATCGAATGTAATTGTGATGAATGAAAATTTTAATTATTATAATTGCATATGGAAAATAAAAAAAAAAAAAAAAAAAAAAATTAAGTTAAAGTTATACAAATGTAGTGGATATATCGCATTTTTAAATGTTATTAAAAAAAATCATGTAATTACAATATTTATAATGAATTATTTTGATGATTATTATTGTAGCTAAACGAATTTTAATGTAAATACTAGAATTATTAACTTTAGTAGTTCGTACATCACCGTATAGTCGATTAAATTGTGTGCTTAAAAAATCTCTTTTAATGAAGTTAAAGCATTGTAGAATAAAAAAAAAAAAATGTCATCGTGTTAAAACAAAAATTAATTTTTTTCTTGAAAAATGCAATTCTATAGGTAGACGCTTTAAAAATTATTCCCTCGTAATGAAAATGATATCTATTTATACGTAAGATTATATCGCTGTAAAAAATATGTGTCTTTTTAATATTGTTGGATTTATTATATTTTAATAAATGTACATATTATAGTGATTAATAATAATGAAATAAGTTTAAAAAATAAAAACTGTGTCATTTTTAATTATAGATATTAAAATATAATAATAATAATAATAATAATAAGTATATAAAATTAGTTTGTACCGATATGATTTTTCCGGTAGCTTGTGTTCCTAAAACTAAGAAAGAAATTTTTAATTTAATTTTTTTTAATGTGTAGGATAAGTTAAATATTTTAAAATGATAGTTATCTGTTTTAAAATAAAACATTTTACACGTATTTTTATTCGACTTAAATATCAATTAACAGTATAAGTTATACATATTTTTTTTTAAATAATAATAAAAAATTTGAAATAAAATCAGACTAGAAAAAATATTTTCGAAAAATAATATATTGATGCTTTTTTTTATTCATTTTGCATTTTATGAAATATCTAATCGTGTAAATGTAAAAGTAAAAAAATTTGAAATAAAATTTTCGTTTTATTTTTTGTACCCCGAAAGTTTTTTTTAACGTAAACCACCCTATAAATAAAAGTATAAATATTCCAATGAAATTAAATTCTTATCATAAAGATAAGAAAGCTTTTTATTAAATTCAACCTTATTAAGTTAAAAAAGGTTTTACGTAAAGTTTAATCCGTATAAATTTCACTCACAATAACTCTTCAATCTCAACAACATAAGAGTCAAGCGATTGAATCACGCGAGCAAAATATTTTTCTGTACTCAGCTGTACACCCAGCGCACACAAAATATCATACCGACATGTATAGTACACTAGAAAAGAGAAGCTCCCTACTCGAAGGTACTTCGTTCAAGCGCACGACAATACTCATCGCTGATTATTGTCCATTGTACCTGAACAAAAGATGAAGAAAGATAGAATTCGAATTTTCTTTCTTTATCGTAATAAATAATAGAAAATGAAAACTCATCCGATATCAATGTGATTCTGCACACGATATATACTAGATGTAAGAAAGATTTTAGTACTAATCGTTTGATGACCGTTTAAAATTTGTCAGATTACAAATGAAGGGCCGGATGCAATAAAGGGATTTACGCTAGAAAAGAAAGAATTTTTCATCATTCGATTTTTTTTTTTTTTTTTCTTTTAAAAATAAAATTAAAAACCAAAAATTTTTTATCAAAAATTTTATCGATTTTTAATAGCTTTTTAAAACATAAACTGCTTAAACATTGTAAATTATCGTTGAAATTTTTTGAAATTTGACAGAAACACGCACAATACTTTAACGTTGTTTACGGATTAATTAAAAATTTGTTCTTCTATATTTGAAGAAGTTTTTTACAGACAATTCAAAATTAATAAAACAATAAATGGCTAAGATAGAGCGACATTAAAAAAAAAAAAAAAAACGAAAAAAAAACCTAATTTACGAGTGTTGTGTACTTGAAATTAAATAATTATTAATAAAAATTATTTATCGAATTTTCAATTAATCTATCAGCATCGCTAATAAATTCTGCGTGTTTCTGCGAAATTTCAAAAAATTTCAACGATATTTGACAAAATTTAAGCAATTTGTGTTTTTATAAGCTATTAAAAATAGACAATATTTTTGATAAAAACTTTTTGGTTTTTAATTTTTTTTCGGAAAGAAAACAATCGAATGAAAAAAAAAATTCTTTCGGAAAAATTTTCCCCTTTTCTTCATCTACAAGCCAGTATTTTTTATAAAATTGATTTATCCATTGTGAAAATTTCGTCAACTGAACAATTCTTTCACGCGTTTTCGAGAGTAAATCCCCTTATTTTCATCAGGCCCTTCAAATAACGAATCATTTTAGAGTGCAAAGTAGTTTTCTCGACGCAAGCGGAAAATTTTGGCAACAAGGTGAACGCGCGTGTGACGCGCGCAATCGGTAGAGAGAGAAGCGAGCTATGGAGGGGATTTTCGACGCGGGACGCATGCGCGTTCCCCCACTGCATCGTTAACAGTGCGCCGTGGGCTTCGTTTTTATGCATACGCATAGAAATATTATAGACAAGGCATCGTACGAATGAACGGGAAAAGAAAAAACGAAGGTATTATTAGATCTTTCTCTTGCACGACCAGTGTCTTCACGAAAATTTGATATAATTATGCTACGCGCGTGCGTTATTTTAGGGAAATAGCATCGGTTTTGGTTTTTCCTCTCTTTCTAATGAAATGAAGCGTCATTTCCCTCTACACGTTCATGGCTGTATCTTACCTTTTTGTCTTGTAGATGTGCACGTTACCGTGGAAAGTCGGAGGCTCACCATTGGCAAGTGAGCGCATGTTAAGAAGGTTCTCTCAGTACATAACTAATCAATGTAGTATAGGCTATTACGCGTGGTTAATTCACATAGTACGAGGTATTTTTGTAGATTTGAAAACATAACACTATACACAGCTGTTTATTTTAAATTCTATAGAAGTATATATAATACATATAACTTTAAGCTTAATTGTGACGTTTTAAAATAAAAAAGAAAAATGAGTGACACTATTAAAAAGTTTTTTTGGAAAGGAAAAAGGGTGACAGAAAATGTGTATAAAAAACGTTTACAACAACAAAAAATTGGAAAAAAACATTAAAAGAGTGTACGGTATTAGAAATGTTGCGCATAACATGTAAATAATCATTGAGCAGACGAAAATTAAAGAAATAGTGATAGAGAGGAAGTACAACGTTGCCAAATGTACAAAACAATTTATAGAATAAAAGCAATAAATTCCTTTACTCGTTAATTTATTGCTCAGCTCATAGATACCCAATCAATATTTTTAAAATTGATTATTATCAATTGAACATATAGTTTTTTTTATAAAAATTTTGAAAAAAAACTCAATTTTAATTATTTCACATGACTTGAAATAAGTGACAAAAAAAATGCTATTCTCCATAAGACTTCTTGTTAAATTTTCAAAAATAAAAATATTAATTACTCGCTTCCTACGTTCTGAACGATTCTAAAAATTTAACTGAGTTATCATGATGGTAATATTTATAAATGCACAAAGTTTCAATTTCATCAAAATTTCAATTTTAATTCTTAAGTGATAGAACTTCCTTAAAGTAACAATAGTTTTACCTGATTTAACCCCTTAAAGAATGATTTACAGATTAAAAGTGAGCTCGAGGTAGAAGTATGCGAGTTAAGGGAGATTAAATGTTGCCAATTTCTTACCCACTACCCGACCTGAGAGAGGCCGTCAAGTAGGACGAAGTTGGGTGAACAAGGAGACAGCGTGTAAAAATGAAAAAGGTGAGTGGTGAAATTTCATTTTTTATAAGTATGAATAAGGTATACATAAAACTACTATGTATATTATACATTAAATAAACTGTACCGATTAAAATTAATTTACCGATGAAATTAATAATTAAAGTATTATTTTTAATTGTCGAAAGAAAAAGATATGACGTACGTCTACATGCATAAGAAAGAAAAAGAGAGCGAGAGAGAGAGAGAGAGAGAGAGAGAGAGAGAGAGAGAGAAAGAGTGAGTGAAAGATAGTAATGGATGACTATCCATTGTACGCTGCAAGATAGCAAATTAGTTACGATAGTTTTATAATATGAAATGTATATTTATATTAACATCACGAATACCACATTAATTTCATATCATTTACCCATAGCTATAACATGAATTTGTCATTATGAATTATACATTATTACGTTCGTTAACGGTGAGCATCATGGTGCCCCAATAAACTTTAGTGCGGATTACCGGGAATCCCCAAGACATCTAACGGGTTTATTGAAAGTAAGAGAAATTCTTCACACGAATGAAGAGGAGGAATAAAGAGAGAGAGAGAGAGAGAGAGAGAGAGAGGGAGAGGCCTCGAGGCAGCATCGTTGTACACGTGTAGGTGTAAGAGCAAGTGCACGTACCGGTGCGGATACCGGAGAAGGGTCGGTAGTCGGGGCGCAATTCAAGCCTTGTCTCCAACATTCCGCGCGAACATTTCTCGCCGTTAAGTAGGACGGAGGCCATTCGTCCGCCGTCGTGCCGTTTTCACCCTTTAATCTTGTTAAGAACACGAGCCGAGGATGGATATATATACACGCGTTCGCGCGCTCGAGACTGCAAAAGAAGAGTTTGGAGGGGAGGGAGGGGGTGAGGAAACGCACGCGCGAACAAGCACTCAAGCTCTTTTTCTTATCGTGCGTATACTCTCTTCTTTCTTTTGTCTAGAGCAAAGGACTGAATTCTTTATATGTATGACTACTTCGCAGATAATGGCGTTCGTTAAAATTTTTCTTTTTTTTTTCCTTTTTTCCCCTCGAGAATAATATCGAGCGAGTAAACGCGCCGATTTTAAATGCGATAGGAATGACAATTTTTTCTTTCTTTTGCTTTTTGTTTTGTTTTGTTTTGTTTTTTTTTTTTTTTTTTTTTTTTTATTTTATTTTTAAATGATAGTCTTTTGTAAAAATTAACCTTTAATCATGATCGTTGAAACTTTGGTAGTACGAGATATTAAACGTATAAAATCTTATTCGTTCTTTAAAAAGCGGCGCGTGCACTCAGTCTGTGCGGAGGTCGTGTTAATGCTTTGTTGAGAGAAAAAAGCTACACGTAAAATTAGAGATATAAAATCCCGACAAAGGTACAACAGAAATGGAAAATAAAACTAGGAAATGGATAAAAAAGGAAGATGATATAAAAATAGATACCGCAAACGTGATTCGTCTTTTTTTCTTTTCTTTTTTTTTTTCTTTCTCGCGCTCTTTTTCTCTTTGGCCCATAATTACGTGGAAAGAGCTTCGGTACTTTGCCTCTTTTATGTTTTTGTGCATCAGGGAGAGAGAAAAAAAAGAGAGAGAGAGAGAACCACGATTTTTCCGATATACACGCGAAGTGTTTGTACGTGTTAGTGCGCGATCGAGCAAACGTTTACTTACGACGATTATAGTCGCTATGAGATCGTTTCGTGATGCTGCTCATGTGAACGATTAAAAATTTTTTCTCGTCATACGCGTATATGTTTGTATAGTATAAAGTGGATAGAAGCGACGATCGAAATAAATATTGAATATATCGAACGAGCATGTGAGCACATTATGTTTGTTAAATATATAAAATGATTTTATTTAAAAATTCATCGGCTTGAGGTGAATATATATCGACAATCTTAAACTTATCAATGAGATATTTTACATTTCTTTATACGATACTAAAATTATTATGAAATTCAAGCGACTAAGTTTTTTTTTTTCTGTTTTCATTTTACATTTACAAAAAATTTCATTTTCATTTTTATAGTAGAAACATAATATTTTTACAATTGTAAAAATGGTATTTTTCAGGTTTCCGTTTTCTTTGTTTATTTATTTATTTTTTATAATAGTACTATTTTTGTACGTTTCACTGTTTTTTTTTTCTTTGATTTTTATAATTTTTTACCTTACCGTTATCTTAAATTAATTATTCTTTGTTTGAGTAAAATTTTAATTAAAAGATTTTATAGCGAAGTACCTTCCAACGCAAAAACACACTCGATTGGTCTATTAAAATTATGTAAAATACTAGGAGTTCTTCTTTTTTACAATTTCATTTTATTATAATTTTTTAAATTTATCCCTATAAAATTAATGTACGGTTAAAAAAGACATCATTTTTAATTGTATCCTAATTAATACAAATAAGTTATTTCAAATTTAAATACATAAATTATTATTTTTTTAAAACCTAATTTATGTATTGACATATAATGACGGTGTAAGTAAATAATGAATTTATAATATTACATTTTATATTCAAAATAGTTTTTATTCATTATTATACAATTTTAGTTTACATATGCTTTTAAAAATTTTCTTTGAGAGTATAATAAAACATTAAAAAGATTAAGAAACTTAAGACACTTAATACATATTCGTATATATGAACTTTATAAAAAATAAGGAAAAAAAAAGTTCAATAAAAAACAAAGAAAATTTAAATTGTTATCTTTTTCACATAACTAAGCAAGATTTTATCAGTCGTTTGAACAATAAGGAAATCGCGCTCCCATTTAAACTTAATAATGCACAAAGTTAATATAAAAGTTGGCGATTTTTAAAAGAAGATCCAGTCGGCGTTAAAAGCTATTAAAAAAATGACCAAACTTACTATTTGTTTTATTTTATTATTTGTTTGCATCAGTGTAATGTTTACGGGTAAGTGTTAAAATTTATTTATTATAAAAGACTGCATAAATTTTGTAAAATAAAAAAATGTTTACTTACTGCATGACATTTCCATAAGCTTAACGATTATAGAGAAAGATTTTGAAATTATAATAAACTTTGATGCATTTTACTTTTACATTTATTCGAATTTCATTTTTATAATTTACTTCTTCTTTTTTTTTTTTTTTTTTTTTTCTAATTATTAATAAAAATCAATTTTTTTCGAATTATTTCTTTAAATCAAATTGGAATAATATTGAAAAAAAAAAAAAAAAAAAAAAAAAATTCTCGCAGACGCTAGAAGTCCTCCGATAAAATGTCCCCCGAATTCTACGTACCATAAATGTGGCTCGGCGTGTCCACCTAGATGCCACAACACTCGAACCAAAAGGACTTGTCTCGCAATCGTGAGTATATAACGTTGAATTTTATAAATTATTTATGAAGCTAAAATGTATATTAAATGTATGTTGCAACCTTCTTTTCATTTTAAGATATGCCCAAGTAAACCAAGATGCTGGTGCAATCGAGGCTACTTTTTAAAAGGAAAAAATACCTGTGTCAGACCTAATGATTGCTAATGTGTATTATATACTCGTATATATATTGTTCGATTGTTTGATAAATATCTATTATACTGTACACAATTTATTATGTTAATAAATAAAATGTAACATCTATAAAGTAAGTTTCATATTAAAATCAATATTTTACTTTTAAATACTGCAATCTATAAGGAATTATTATTTATATATAAAAGAAAAAATTAAACTTTATAATAAATGTATAGTTTAGTAAACAAGATATGTTTCAAAGGTATACCTACATACAATGTAATTATTTGTATAGACCCGGGATTTTTATACTTTGTCGTATTCGTCAATACACTCTGACAAAAAAGTATACGGAAATTCTCATTTAAATTGCCCGCGTTGAGTATTTTTAAGTATTTGAAGTTTCTGTATGTTGGTAGGACTGTCCGTAATTACTATCCCAAACATGAGTGCGGTCTGTCAACTAGTTTGTTTACGACAGCTGTTGAAACCAGTCGACCTCAGTGATAGTCTGCGAATGTTACAATGGAAAAAAATATTGAACAAAGAGTTTGTCTCAAATTTTGTGTTTTGAACGAAATTTCGTGTGCTGACTCGTTGCGAATGCTGGAAAAGACTTATGGAGACTCTGTTTTATCGAAAACCCAAGTGTACGAATGGCACAAAGCCTTTAAAAACGGTCGGGAGATCGTAGAAGATTTGCCTCGTTCAGGACGACCGTCGACCTCTTCAACCAACGATAACGTCGAAAAAATCAAGGAAATTGTGCTCGAAAATCGTCATGCCAGTGTTAGAGAGATAGCTCGTGATCTCAACATCTCTCGTGAAACCGCTCGTTTGATTTTGGTGAACCAATTGGGCATGCAGCGCGTCGCCGCTCGGCTCGTGCCATCTCGCACCATCTCATAGAGCCACGATTATTAACGATTTTAAGACCAAACACTCGATAAATACCATCGATCAGCCACCTTATTCGCCTGATCTAGCTCCGTGTGACTTTTTTCTTTTCTCCAGACTGAAATTACCGCTCCGGGGAACCAGATTTGACTCCATAGACGCCATAAAAGAAAATTTGCAGAAGGAGCAGAAGGCCATCCCTGAAAGCGCCTATAAAAAATACGTTGTTTCCATGATTGGAAAAAACGTTGGCACATGTGTATCGTTTCAAATGGAGCATATTTTGAAGGAGATTCAATAAATATTGAAGAAGTTTAATATTTTTGCGTTTTATTTCAAATTTCCGGATACTTTTTTGTCAGAGTGTATGTTTACCGTTTTGAAATTTCATAAGATTTACTCGAGGCGATATATCAAAGAATTACGAGGAAATTTACGTATCTAAATAAAAAAAAAAAAAAAAAAAAAAAAAACAGAAAACAAAAATACAGATTTGATAAAAATATTTCGAATACGAAACTTATATTTATTTAAAAGGCACGAGCAAAACTTAATCCGCAATGTGAAAAATGCATTTCTCTCACCTTATTTTTATCTCTCGTACGTCAACTTCTTTTCCTTTACTTTCAACTTCTCTGTCGGCCGCGCACATCGGTGTAGGTGTGCCCCGTTAACCTTTTAATAAGTCATTAAGGACGTCCGTGATTTCTTTTATCGCGTCATTGCGTTGTAATAAATCGTCCGGAACTTTATATCGAGCACGCGCGATACGCGCGTTTGTTTTTTACCTTTATTTTTTTTTTTTTTTTTTTTTTTTTTTCATCGTCAGTCAACAGCGTGTATTTTCTCCTTCGTTGCTATTTCTCTTTCAACGAACCAATCAATGCTATATAACGTTGGCAAATATTAGCGACGCGCTAGAGAGAGCGAGTAAACTTCCCTTTTGTACCTTTCCTTTTATTTATTTATTTATTTATTTTTTTCTTTATTTTATTTTTAGTTGGTAAATTGAAAAAGGTAATCGATATCATTTACTTCTAATTTACAGTAAACTTATTCGATTCCCTTATTTTATCAAATCATTTATTTTTATCGTTTTATTTAATAAACAATAAAAGATGAAAGGATAATGTCAAGATAATATAAAACATTTTTTTTTATGTATTTTAATTATTTTAATTTTGCAACATTTATGATAATATGGAAAATATTGATCTGAATAATTAATTGCGGGATAAATTCTGATAATGCATCATCAACGGCTTTTCGTTATTTATAAATTTATAGAAATTCAAATGTATGCGTTTATATTTTATTACATTTATTTACATATAAAATAATTGTTAAATATACGCACTTATTGTATGATAATTAAAGCCTTTAAAATTGTTTCGTTAAAGCGTTTATAAAATAAGTCAATATAAATGAAACAGCAAATTTGAAAAAATATTTTGATTAATAAATAGTTCAGGTGAACCGTACACTTTAATGTGTAAAATATTTAATTTTTTATACGAAAAAAAAAAACCAACAAATACGCACAAATACATTGATAATTTGGTTAAAAAAGCATCAGTTAGTACAAGTCCAGAACTAAATACTCAGACGAGCATAATCGAACTCCTTTTTTTTCTTCAAATTTATCTTTTTTTTTTTATCGATTTGTTATAAATCAATTAATCAATTTGATATGCCTTTAGCAACAATCGATGCGTTAAAATGTCAATTTATTTATGATAAAATTACTTTTTTTTTTCTTTTTGTTTTAACTTTAAAAACGTTAATTAAAGAATCTTCGATAATGGAAAATTTACTTCAATTATTGCGTTTACAAAGCTGCTCGTTCGTTTGAAAAGTAAGAGATACACCGTTTCCGCGAAATTCTTCTCCTTCCGAGGAGAGCAGATAAAAAGGACAAGGATAACGATTTCGTAAAAGGGAACGTATTATAAGATTGTTAACCGAGCTTCGCGCGGCATCCACACACACACGCACACACACACACATACACACACATACACTTTTTTTTTCAAGTTCTATTGAAACATTACATTGCGCGAAAACAGTACGTTGTGGTTATTTTCATCCTTCCCCCCCCCTCTCCCCCCTCCCCGGCGTTCAACCACACTCAACGCGTGCTAGCGAGCTCGAAAGACGGATTATGTTTCTTTTTAATCCCGCGAGTCTATCCATAATGCACATTCAGCTTGCGCGCGACTTTCGCTATTTTATTATCTCCCTTCTATATCATTCGCTCTCGTTCCCTTCTTTTTCTCGTTTTCGCATTGTCGCCACTCGCATGTAAATACGCGCACGGATCGGCTCGCTTCGCGGCTGATATCAATTGTATATAGCGAGATGATACTCGACGACTAGATTGGGAAGAAAGAGAAAAAAAAAAAAGACGGTTATCATTCTTTCTCTTTCTTCGTATTTCTGGCGCTCGATGCGACGCTACAAGCCGACGTTTTACCTTTTGTTTTCGCGATTTACATACCGGAATATTGTCGAATTTTCATGAGCTTTCTGCTGCCTTTTATTTTTACGCTTCGCATCGGCTTTTAATGCATGCGTTTTTATTGCTCATTCTTTGGGCTTCTTTCCTTTTTTTTTTTTTTTTATTTATGTTCGGTTTTTTTAAAACTTTAATGAGATATTGCAAAAAACTGGAACTGCAAAAAAAAAAAGGTAGAATAGCTTAACGAAAACTTCTCTTTGGTCCCTCTGGCATTGCTCTTGAAATTTATGGCTTTATAAAAAAAAAAAAGCGAAGCTTAGTTAAGCATCCAAGTGAAGCTTAAATTAACGATCAAATAAATCGAATGTTTCTGTTACTTTTTACTTATTTGTTGGATAATAATTGTAAATGTTATTTTTCGGGTGTCAGTTTTTATGCTATTTTTCAAATAGAGTCACACCTATATTTAATTTGTCAATTTTATTTTCATATTAATTTATTTATTTTTTTTTTAAATTAAATACGATATTGAAAAAATTATCATAAAACATTGAAATCATTTATATTTTCCATTTTCGCCTATCGTTATATCGATAATGAATAGTATTAAATCAAAACGTTTGATTATAATGCCTAAAATATCGCGCTATCGATCGTCGACGGCAGTATTCATATTCTTTTTTTAATTCAAAATACCGCCGATAATTTATTCAGTAACAAGATCTGTTTAGCGCGACAACGACTACAATATACACACACGAGCCCTTCATACATGATTAATTTTGAATTTATTATAATCGAACGCTCGCGCGCGGGAATATCAATTTGAATATTTTAAATGAAAAAAGTTAAAGGCTATTAATTTTTTAAACGCAAGGTTTACTTATAGTTAAAACATTAGATACTTAACCATTTTTGTTATAATTAATTTTTTACATAGGTATTTTATATTTTATGCTCGAATATGGTCAAATACATTTAAAAATAATTTAAATATTTATACTTGTAGCTCCGGCATACACAAGTATGCTTTAAGAATATTTCAATTATTTAAAAATAAAATTTTCCTTTTCATAAAATTGTTATATTTTTTCATTGCTTGATCAAGAGTTTACGTTTCTCTTTATAATCGTGTAATATCAATATTTTACATTTCAAATTAATAACAAGAGTTATATTTTAAAGATATTAATAATTAACATAACTCGACGAAAAATTTGTTCTTTATGCACGAACGGGGAAAGAAAAAAATTAAACGGCTTATTTGTCCGTTCGAGAATTCTGACCTTAAAGAGTCCAACAATAACGGCGAACGGTTAAATATAACCGACGTTTCTCGATAAATCCTACATCTCGGATGATTTGCCCTTTGTCCCTCGTAACATATTCATCCCCAAGCTTTCATTTTTTTATTTCTGGTAAGCGACGAGTGATATAATTTTTCGTAAAGGCGCGAAAAAAGAGAGAGAGAGAGAAAAAAAAACAAAAATAAAACAAACGAAGGACGTCGCGATCGAAAAGAAAATATCTTTCGTTTCGGCATAACCGCTATGTGTAAAAATCAAAAAATTCAAAATCCCCACGACAAGTGACTAAACAATTTGCTCTTTATTTAATTCGCGTACCTTCTTTTAAGGCCGAGTTTAAACATAGAGGAAATCTATAAAAGGTGGTGGGAAAGTGAAAACGTCACAATTCGAGACGATTTTCCAGCTAGCCGGAGCGGCGTACGAAGAAACTCGCCGAGATTTTGCGCGGAAAGAGACGACGACGACGACAACGACAATGGAACAGTTGGAGTATAAGCGAGCTGCTCGTGCCTAATGTATTATTTCTTTTTTGTCGCGCGTACGACGCGAGAGTGTCTCCGCATAGGGGAATAAAAAAAAAAAAAAAACGATATCCAGCACGCGGGCGTTAAAATACAAAGCAGCCTCCGGAAAATTTTCTATACCGTCGCATCTCATCTCTTTCTTTTTTTTCTTTTCATTTCGTCGCCGTTTCTTCTTACGTATATGCCCTTAAATTTTCCGTTAATAAGTGTCTTCTCGCGCTTTTTAAATTGACGTTTCACTTGCCCGTCGGTGGGAGAAGCAAGGGCTCTCTTTTCCTCAGCTCTGTCATCGATTTTTTTTCCGTGAATACGTTTTTTTTTCTTTTTTTTCCTTTTTTGTATACATATATTATTTTCTTCTTTGAGCCCCGTTTCAATTCCGGGATTCTCGAGTTCGTGATATTCACGTGAATTCAAAGCTTTTGCATAGTGGAAATATTAAATGTGTATGTATCTGCATACATATTTTTTTCTGTAAATTTCATCGGAAAATTAAAATTTTTTTTTTCCATCTCTCTTGCGAATAATTATGAATTATTTTTCGTTAATTAACTTGGAAGGTATTTTTAATTATGATAATTTATTCGCAAATTAAACTCGTCTCTAAGATTTTAACGTTAAAATGGATTAAAAAGTTTATTAAACAGAATTAAAACAAACGGAAATTTTAATTTGCAAAATACGTGGCTCGGGAAAATTTTTTCTTTTTGCTCTCATGTAACTTTCTATTTGCCAAATGTATATAACAAAGGTATATAAAACAAGACAATATTAATTTTTCACACCAAGCGATAATGTAACTTTAAAAGAAGTTTCCTGAAAATTGAGGTGTATATATATACATATATATACTGCGAAATATTCAATTTCGAAATTTGAAAGTTAAATTATTCCCTCTGAAATTTACATGTTTATGAAGAGTATTTGAAAACTTTATTCTCTAATACCTCACTAGGCACTAATACACTCGGATTAACATTTTAAAAAGTTAATAACGGCCCGCATAATTTAAAACATCAAATTATGGATTTTCTTCGCGGCTTACCCTTATAATTCCATTAAAATACCCGATGAACTTTCTTATTCCGAAATTTTATTCGACTCCTTCGAAAAGGCCATCGCGGACGTGCGTAAGTCAAGAGCAATCGTATAAAACGACGATGCATTTTTTGTTATTTTTTCGTTTCGCGATAGCGCGTAACAATCGGTTAATCCATCGATTCGCATACGCGTCAGTTAGCCTCGTAAATCTGCCTGGTTGAACGAAAGAACGAGTTTTGCGCAAAGCTTCCATAAAAAATGCAGCCAAGCCCCGCGGCTGTTAAACGACAAAGAAAAAAAAAAAAAAAAGAACAAAGAAGAGTAGAAAAAAATCTCGCAACTTTTGTAATTTCGAGCGATCGGTGAGAGCGCGCGTCGATCTCTCTCTCTCTCTCTCTCTCTATCTTTGACATACGTTCTATTTGCTCGAGCCGATAATCTTGCAATAATAATGAATACCTGAAGCGTCATCGCGAACTATATCATTCTCTAATCAATCAATCTTGCAATCATCGCCATTGTGGGAGCAATGTAGTTCGGCTGCGAGTCGAGGAGTCAAACGCACTTAATTAATAATCGAATTGGTTAAATCTTTATACTATATTATTAACGCCGGTTGCTTTTTCTTTATTATAAAACGTTCGTTATTAAATAAATAACGTTAATGCTTTTATTCATATTTTTTAAAGTCAGTCTGCATAAAAAGCTTTTTTTAGATCGATAATTTTACATTAATTTCGTAAATTAATATATAAATTCTAAATATTATTTATAATATTTGAACCCATTTTTTAACGAATAATTATGAAACTAAATTTGAATAATTATGAAAAATAAATCTCTTTTTCACGAAACTCTAAATAATTCAATATTTATGCTTTCGGATGCAATTGGAATTATATAATAATAAACAAGCACATCGTATTAAAATAACAAACTTAGCATTCCACTAGAAAAAGTATCTCTTACAAAATCCCCATGCTCAACCTTATAAACAAACTTTCTTATAAGGGCAAAAAAAAAAAAAAAAAAAAAAAAAAGTAAAGAAATGCAAAATCCTAAGAAAGCTCGCGCGGTGGCGAAGACAAGCGTGCAATTTCAATAGGGCACATCGTCCGGGTAAAAGGAAAAGCAACGAAAACGGAAGAAATAAGCCGAAGGTAGCGAGAGGAAAAAAAAAATCCAAACGGGGCCTTCCCCCCGAAAATTACCGCGTGCACGCGTCACGCCGCGTACGTACACACGGACACGCGCTCGCGCGCGAAAAATTCCTAGGGGCAGGGGGTGCGATAAAACGCGCAAGAGCGAGCGAGAGAGGAAGAAGAGGGTAGAGTATAGAGAGAAAGGCAGCAGAGAGGGATGCTGCGTCCGGGACCGAGCACAGAGAGAGCGTACACTCGCTATCGATCTCTTGGCCAACCAACCACCACACTCGAGCCAGTCTCTCTCTCTCTCTCTCTTTCTCTCTCTCGTCGCTCGCACGCGCGAACTCTTCGCTCTCTCGCGCGCGCCGGCAAAAGCTCCCTATCCAGGCCGCGTCGTAAAGAGCGCCGTTTCCCGCCGTTCGCGTGAGCGTAGTCTCGACCTCTTTAATTTTTCACCAATGTCTTAAATTTCAAGCCGTCGAATGCTTAATCACCCGTGCGTACGCGAGAGAGAGCTTGGGAAGTACGTGCGAGGGAGCAGTGCAACGCTGATCTTCAAAGGTTCGAGCGATCGAACCAGAGAGAGAGAGAGAGAGAGAGAGAGGCGAAGGCGCGAGCGCGACAGAGTAGGGGTAGACGGGGTAAAAGGGAGGGAAAGCTCGGCGCAAGCTCTCCGGCGGAGAGTCGCGCGGCTCTCAGTGAGCTTGGAGCTTTCGCGTCGACAAGGGTCGCGAGAGGGGCTCTTCCGTCGCGTCGGTTCTCGCTCTCGCGTTGTGTGTGCGCTTTTACGTTGGCGCGCGCGCGCGCGCGCTCTAGCGCGACACGCCGTCGACGTCTTCCTCGTCCCTGCCGTCGCCGCTGCCGTCGTTGTCGTCGTTGTTGTCGTTGTCGTCGTCGTCGTCGTCGTCGTCGCGTAGCAGTCGTCGCACGATCGCCTCCTTGCGCGCGCCTCTTCGGGGAGAGGAAGGACGCGCGTGGCCGACTTTCTTTTTTTTTTTATCTTTGTAACGCGCAAGAGGCTGACGTTACTCCAACTGCGGTCCTACTTGAAAACAGTACGGAGAGCTCGTTGTTTTTGTTGAGAGAAAATCAAGGTTGGCTCCTTGCTTTCTATACCTCGCTCGCTTTCTTTCTCACATTAAATCTCTAACTCTGACTGTCTCTGTCTTTTTTTTGTGTGTATGTCTGTGTTTGTACATTGTTTTTTTCTTTATTTTTTATTATCTTCTTGGCAAAGAGGATTGGGAAGACGGTTTTGAGTTTTGGGTTTTTACTTTGGCTGTTCTTTTATATCTCGACGAGGGTTGTTTGCCTCGAAGGAGATGCAAGAGGACAAATAAAGAAACTAGACGGTTTGTTGTCACGTTTACATCGGAGAGAGAGAATAAATTGCCGAGAGCAATAATAATTTTTTGTACTATTTTTCGTGCGAGCGGGCAAGCGAGTGTCTGCTTGTGACGGGGTTTCTAGAGTACGAGTGTGTGTATGTGTGTGTGTGTGTGTGTGTGTGTGTGTGTGTGTGTACGATAGTGTTTGTCCGCAAAATATAACGAAGGGTCTCGTTTTCGGCTATAAGGGGAGGAAATAAAGGGAGATAGACCAAGACAAGGACGGAGATGAATCTAGGGAAAGTACGAGAAAGAAAGAAAAATAGCTCAAAGGACGGTTAAGAAATGAGGGTTAGCGCCAACGAGTATAGCTTCGCCATGCCGCGGATGTAAGAAAAGTTTTTCTGTTTTTTTTTTTAATCCATTGCAATGCAGCATCTCGTTTATTTTATCGCTGAAGAAAGCTCGAAACCATTTATAATTGATAAGCTTAGCTTCCCTTTAATTCTGTACCCAATATCACAATTGATTAATGTTATTAGTGTACGCAGTAAATTTAATCTTTCTTCGATAAATCAAATTTTTAGCCTTGAAACTATAATTTTATTTGATCAAAAATTATATTTTTTAAATAAACAATTATTTTTATGATTGAGTTAGTCATTTTATAGATTAAATTATTAACCGTCTCGACTGGATGACTTAATTTTGATTATCACTACTTAATTTAATAAAATTAATTTAAAAATTTTATTTCAAGAAATTTAAAAAAAAAGGGTAACAAAACCAATAAAGTTTTAAAATGAGATATTTCGATAAATCACCGAGTTTCAGATAAACTTCATCAATCGTTAATTAAATTTAATTCGCGCGTAATAAAGTCCATGCGTTATATTGATTTTTCGCTGATAAGTAATTCAAACAGAAATTAAAAAAAACAAAAAAAAAAAAAAAAAAACAATGAGAGTAACGCACACAAAAATGCAATTCATAAAAATAATAAGCGTAAAATCAACAGCAGCGAAGTTGGAGAAACACAATTAAAATTAATTGCACGCGCGTGCTAACACATATTCCACCGCATCTTCACCTGTATCACACCGAGAGCGCATCGAGCTAAATAAAAATAAAGCCAAAAGAGAGAATTCTCGTCTCTTACTTTCTCTCCCTCTTCCCCCCCCCCCCCCCCCCACCCCCCTCACTCTCTCTTTCTCTCTCCGAGCGAGGCCTCGAGTCTAACAAAGAACGACGAAGATTCGTCTCTTTGCTCGCAAGGATCAAGAATCCGAAGAATTCGCTCAGGCGAACGCCCGGGCCGACGCGCGCCGGTTTTATTAAGAGAGTAAGAGCTCGCCTCCCCCTTATCTTCCGCGTTTGGCTTACCCTTACCCAGAGAAATCATCCGATATTCGTGGATGTAAACGGTTGAAAAGGGCAAGAGATAAAAAGTTAAATAGTTGTTCCATTCGCGCTTTTACTCATAACGTGCGTATTCGCTTATAAATTTGCATGCATTTTTAAGCGTTTGCACGAGTATTATTTTACGGAAGGAACGTTGTTTTGATCGGTGGGTTATTTATTCTTTCTTTGTTGTTAAATAATTTTCTTCAATAATCTGAATTAATAATTTGTAATTAAGGAAATATTTATCTCTAATTTTTCATTTAAAATTGCGTTAAAAAATGCGTTGCTAAAATTTTTGACGATTGATTTGATTAGTTAAGTGAGCCGAAAATTTTCATCGAGTAATAATTACTCGTATGTATACTGTTACAACTTTTGTCAGTTGATAATTATTAAAATTATTATAATTAAAAACGATTATAATCAAACAAGAATTACTGGATTATTATAATTAATCATTTAAAGTATTTAACATTCTTTTTTTTTTTGGAATAATATTTCATTTCGAGTTTATTAAATGAATTTTCACAATATTTTTTAATGCAAATTTAATAATTTTACCATTTAGCGATAAAACCGTATTTGCTTCGTAATATTTTTAAGTTAATTTTAACGCATCATATTTTATTCATTATTTGTAACGGTTAATAAAATAAAATTATTATATTTTTAATTAGATATTGTTATTCGTCTAACATTTTATATAAATATATATATATATATATATATATATATATATATATATATATATATATATATATATATATATATATATATAATAAAGAGAAATCAATAGTCTTGTTATTTGAAATTTTAAACAGTTGCTTTTTTTTGATAAACTTTATTATTACAATTTAATAAAATTAAAAAATTAAAAATCAATATATAATATTTCATTCGTCAAATTAATAGATGCAAAAGTCACATAAATTAAATACATTGGAAAATTTTCTATTCTACCTTTAATAAAATATATTTTCAATAAATATAAATTCTCAAAAGTTCAAGACATTTTTATTCAAAATATCACATTTTTGATTCACTATAATAAATTAAATTATTGAGAAAGTATACATACACACATTTCAGGCGTGAATCATTTACAGCCATTAGATGAACCTTTCATTCAATTCGGTCTTTGCATTAAACGACTCGGTTTACATTAGAGCGCGACAATTCGGATTTTAGATGATTGAAAATTCGAATCGTCAATAACCATCTTGAATAGTAAGAGTAAGCTTAGCATTGATTTTCATATTTCCCGTTATTTTAATGCAGCATTACGAATGCAAATTTAAATTGTTTCGTTGAAAAAGTTTGATTATTATTAGTTTAATACAAACTTTATTACTATTATTTACTCATGAAATGATAATAAAGTTTATTTCTTAATTAAAATAAAAGCAAATATTTACTTTCTTGTGACGTAAAAATGTGCCATTTTTTCGAGTGGATCGTATATAAATGCGCTTTACCCTAAAATTTTCTGGTCAATACCGAAAACAAGTAGTACAAAGGTCGGAATGAAAAAAAAAAAAAAAAAAAAAATTTGAAATTTAAAATCACTCCTTTATTTTGGAAACTATCGTTTTAAATGTAAACGTTCAAATATACGGTATCATTAAAAAGATCTACCGTAAAGTTCAACAACAGCTTTCGTCGCGCGCACACCGTCATGAATACGAAAAAGCTCTTTTTACAAAGTTCAAACGCGAATTTCTTATATTTACTTTTTTTTTTTTTTTTTTAATTTTTTTTTTTTTTTTTTTTTTTTTTTTTTTTTTTTTATTTTCCATCCCTTTGTTTTCACCGTCGCAGAACGAGACTATACTAATTTCCTTTCGAAAACGAAACGCCCCGCATTCGAAAGCGAAAACAAAAACAAGAAACAAAAACAAAAATGAAAAAAAAAAAAAAAAAAGAGAAGGAAAAAAATCGTTATTCGAGATTTATGCAAACGGCGCTTGGTGTACTCTCTCTCTCTCGTCCGATGGCTTGAGGGGACCGACCAAACTCGTCCCCGTTCTACTGCGGTTCTCGCTCGCTTGCACGCGATCGGCTAATCCAGTGCCGCGATGACGTGTACGTACGTACGCGCGCATATAAGCGTCCGCCTGCTCGACCTCGCTTGCTAACGGCTTTGCGACGACGAGGCCCTCGAGGAAGAGAAAAAGGGATCATACTCGAGTATTAGCCTCTTCTCTCTCTCTCTCTCTCTCTCTCTCTCTCTCTTTAACTTTCCTTTTGCGCTGCCAGGATTATTTCGGAAGAAAGAAAAGCAAATGCCTTCGTAGATCATCGCGCGCGAGCTTTGTTTTGTGATATTCGAACAGAGTGTGTTATGACGTGTGCAACGCGCGCGGCCAATATAAGAAAGGCCTTCTTTTTGTTTCTATTTTTTCGTATTGCGTCTATAAATATAAAGAAAACAACGGGTTTGGAAGAAAAAATCGACGCTCGTAAATGTCACAGGCGAACGGCCGGCTTTCCTTATTCGTCTATCGTATGCCGGTAGTTGGTCCTTTAATATATATATATAGCGGCGCACTTGATATAAAGTCCTTTTCACGTTGGTACACATATGTATATACATATATACGATGGGAGTGCGACTGGCTGTCGAAAGAACATTTTATATTTGCTGAAAATGTAAATTTATAAGGCGGAGGAAACTAGCTGAATAACCGGCGCCTTCGCCCCTCGTATTCTCGAGTGGAACGGAGTTTTTAATTTAAAGAAATGGCTGGGCTCCATTTAAAGCCTTATTAGGATGTTGCACGAGGAGCGTTTCACCTTTCCGGGCTAATGGTATAATTAGATCGTAGTTTTGAGAGCTTTTGTACTTTTAAAGAAAATGTTTAATCTTCCAGTATGTATGTACAATATATATGAATGGACATATTTAGAGGGTAGATTTTATAGCTACAAAATGACTTTGAACATTTTTTTTTCTTATTCGGTGATACAATTATACCTGCATGTTGTTACGCGACTTTCTCAATATCGACGTACTTATAACAATAATCGGTTTTATTTTTAGCTCCACGTTGGGAAATTCTTTTTTCTTCTTTTTTTCTTTTTTTTTTTTTTTTTATTTTCTTTTTTCTAAAAATAATTCATAATCATAAAATAAATTTAATTTATTTACCGCAAAGTAAAAGGTTTTTATTGATTTTTGAGAGATGTAAGTTACGTAATGTCGCGCGACATGAAAAATCGTAGATTTCAAAAGATGATAAATTTTTCGTGATTTTTTTTTTTTTTTTTTTTTGTTTTTTTTTTTATTTTTCTTACCGAATTTATATTGCACTTTTACATCATTTATAACTTTGAAATTAACTACGATATTGACATACGACATGTCGTAAACTGAAACTCACACTGTATCAACTTATATTTGCTTTATTGAAACCACTTCCTAACTAGATGGAAAAGGTATACATTTTTATTATCGTAAACTTTATCTTGGACATTATATTCCATATTTCAAATACAAGTATTGATAAAATTTATTCATTAGATAAATCGTTTTTCCTTGTTTTTAAATTAAAAAAAAAAAAAAAAAAAAAAAAAAACAAAAACAATGATCAAAAATTAATAATAAAAATTTTAAGTCTGCCTAATTTTTCAATCGGTGAATTGATAAAAAATATTTAAATTGTATAATTTATCCAAAAATAACCGCTACGTTAAAGTAATCCCTAAAATGCGTTATCGCAAATCTTTTTAAAATTAAAAAACTTCGACTCAATGGAATAAAAGGATTTAATCAATTTGGATAAAAAATGATTTTGTATTAATAAAAGAGAGAGATAGAGAGAAGAAAAGGCAAATTTCTCATTTGTTAAAACGAGAGAGAGAGAGAGAGAGAAAGAGTACGAGGAAGCAACGACAAGAGTAACGAAGAAAAAAAAAGAGCAAGTCGTCGGGCGATCCTGTTTTCAATCAAGCCAGTAACTCGATTCTTCGCGAGGAAGCAGCGACTTCGCGAGACATAAGGTCGCGCTCTCCGCGTATTACACAATAATGTGAGGGTAAAAGAAAGAGAGAGAAAGAAAAAGTAAGAGAGTAAGAGAGAGAGAGAGAGACAGAGAGTAAGAGAGGGGCATCCCTGCGACCTAAGCAATTACCGATGCATTTCCCGGGAGACTGGTTCGTCGAGTCTCTCTCTCTCTCTCTCTCTCTCTCTCTCTCTCTCTCTCTCTTTCTCTCTTTCTCTCTTGTACGGCGAAAGCGCAGACAAGAAAATCAAGTTTACGTATAGACGCGACGACGGTCGAGAGAGCGCCAGCGAGACTTGGCTCTCTTGACTCTTCCTTTTCCCGGTATCGAAGAGATATAAAATTCATAGCTCGCCCCACAGGATTACACTATCTCTCTCCTTTTACTCTTTTTACCAGCCGCTCTCTCTCTCTCTCTCTCTTTTACTCTCTCACCTCTCACCTCTCGACTCACTCTTCGCTCGTACACCGTCTTCGAATTTCTTCCTGCCTCTATAACGCAGGAGGATTTGCATTTTCCAACAATATGCGGCTCGATTAAAATGAAATCTTTTTCCGCGAGCTTGAAAATTTAATGGTTTTTTCGCGAGAGAGCAAGGAAAGTACGTGCGTAAGAGGTGCGTGAGAGTGAACTTTATCTCCTTGTGCTGGATTTTTATGATTGCATTATAAGAGAGAGAGAGAGAAATAGAGAGCTTTTTACCGATCGATCAGGAATATACATAAATCAATGCTCTTCTTTTTCCCCACTGTACGATTATCCACAAGCTTTTAATCACGAGAGTAATTATTTACCGCGGGGTGACCTTATTAGATAGCTATCGGTACTACGCTGCTCTTTGTATAACATTTTTGGTGAAATTCGAATTTTACTTTTCCGGTATAGCGAGTCGTTTATATTTATGTTTTCGTTCAAATAAAACATGTATTATTTGATATTGCGGTATAAATGGATGTATCGCGATATTAAATATTAAAATCAAAAATATTTTAAAATAAAATTTAAAATTTATAAATTTTATTATTTTTTATAAATACAAAGTATCTTTTTCAAATACTCATTTTATACATAAAAAATGTGACCAAATAAACATTTGTCTCTAATTTTCACACGTTAAAAACAGTTTTATCATCTACGTTATTAACACGTTCCCTGGCGCGTATGCCACACGCTGAACTTTCCGTTCAAGCCATTTGGTATTATATACAATATCATTGTAAAATGAAGAATTTTTAAAAAATTCATTATAGTATTAAGTTGTCCATAATTGACCGCATAATGAATTTTTGAAAAACTCTTTATTTTATAATGATATTGTATATAATACCAAATGGCTTGAACGAAATGTTCAGCGTGGGACGCATACGCCCCACGCGTCAGGGAACTCGTTAAACATTTATTTATTTAATATAACTTGTAATATATTTTCATTTCAATCCGTTTGTTTAACATTTAATCGTTGCCCAAAGAAATTTTTCACGCGTTGATAATTTTGATAAAAACGCGAGTTAAAAAAAAGCTCGTAGTTTCCTTTTTTTTTTCTTTTTACAATTTTCAAGCTATTTTTAGTACGTAAACATTTCGACGCTTCAAAGCAACGATTCGCTGATGTATATATAAAGCAAAATACTTTTCACGACGACAATTTTTGCCGCTTTTTTTTTCATTCATTTTATATCATTACAATTGTACAATATCCCCTTAACTTAAGAGCATCAAGCGTCGTTATATTATTTTCAATTATCGTAAATCTTATCAAATTAATCACCATTGATTTTTTCATAAAATTAAACTTTCTTAACTCGGTAATATAATTAAAAATAGTATATAATCGTGATAATGTTATAAGGCCGTGAGAAGAATTAAATAACGATATTGATGGCTCTTTGCACACGGCAGCAAAAATCTCTCTCTCTCTCTCTCTCATCTACAAACGAGCGACGCGTTGTTCAACGTCGGCGCCTCAAAACCACATCGGTTCACTAGTCGCTGCGTCTTTCGGGCGCAAAATTTTGTCACTTACAGCCTCGGGCTAACCCTTTTATTGGCAACAACAGTCAACCACGACGTAGACGAGGACGTGCTTTGTTCTCTCTCTCTCTCTCTCTTTCTTTCGCTTTCTCTTTTTAACTTACTATGTAAGTGCTCGAAAAAAAAAAAAAATGTTAAAAAGGCAATGAAGACGTTCTTGCGAAAGCAATGATTTGGACGAAAAGACGACGAGGCTCGTTCGATATTTAAGATACTGTATACTTTTACTATGTATGAAAAATTTATCGTTTATTTTGTCAATTTTATTTTGTTGCTAAAAAAAGTAGGCAAATTTTAACGGTATTTGGAAATAAAATTATACTTTCAATGGCGCGATGTGAAAAAAAAAAAAAAAAAAAATGTATTTTTAGAAAGTATTCCCACAAGAGCTGTTACATTTATGAAACTCGTTTAAAGTGTTCTTAATGAAATCGCGAAGGTATATGATACACCTTATACGCCGCATAAATATATATATATATATATATATATATATATATATATACATATTTATTTTCTCGGATAAAGTTCCCGAGGGAGAAAAAGAAGATGATAATTAAGAAATGAAAAATTTATGCAAAGAAAATAAAACGTAATTCGAGTTGGTTTTCGACGATCAGATTTCCTTGGGCCTTTGTAAATTACACCGAAAAGGATATCGTACAATTTTATTAAGGCCTGATATATAAAACTTTGAATAAGGCTCTTTATTAGCCTTAGAGCTTACAACAATAAAAACGAGCTCGGAAATACTTTATTAATAAAGTTCGACGGACTTTACAGAGTTTTATTGGATCTCGTAGTCAAAAAAAAAAAAAAAAAAAAAATGGAAAAAAAAGAAGAAGAATAAGAATAGGAATGGTTAAGTTAGCTTCCTCGTACAAAAGCTCGAGCGATTGTATAAAAAGGTCGAAAAGTTCATCGATATTTTGTATAACTACGCTTTAATTACGCGAACGAGAGAAAACCACTCGTGAGAATAGATATTTCATTCGACGCGCCGGTATAACAACAAGAAAGAGAAAGAGTTAAGGTAGCGGCTTCGTAGTTTTCGCGCTTTCAGCTTTATTCTCTCGGAACGAGAAAACGAAAGTTCGAAGCTCGATTTTAACGGCGTTTCGAGGCCGATATCCAATGGGTAATTAAGATAGCGCGTTGGAACGAGAAGCTTTGCATTTTTCTTTTTCGCTAACGAGAGACGGAAAAGTGTTTCTCGTTCTCACTCTCTTTCTCTCACTCTCTCTCTCCCTTTTTCTTCTTTTCCCTTGGCTTGGCGTTCGATCATCCATCTTTTTCTTTTTCCTGTTTCTTTTTTCTTATTTTTTTAAATTTTTTTTAATTTTCTGAGTTATTAGAATAATTGCCGAGTTCTTTATGAGTTTGGCGTAGTTTGCGCGGTTATGCGGAGCTCAAGGTGCCCTACTACGTTACGTTTACCTTTCATTTCGCGCAATAGAAAAAGGAGAAAGAGAGAGAGAGAAAGGAGGAGTTCGCTCACTCGCTCGCGAGTTTAATTAAAATCAAGCATTAACAGTCACGCTACATATTATTAATTAAAACATTATAATGCTCAGTACGGGAAATATAATATTTGCCGAGTGCGAATATGCCGTTTGTGAAAACAAAGTAATAAGCTAATGAACATGAAATATCTCGTTTTGAATTGTAAAATTTCGTTTAATAATTTTCGCTGGCTCGCGCTTAACTTATCTTTCGAATACAAAATTGTGTAACTTGCAATAATTAACGTAACTTTGCCTTTCAACGAATTGAAGTTTATAACGCGAACAAATTTTATCGCACTCACAAACGAGAAAAATTGCGCCGTTGAATTTTTTAATATTCACTCCCGATCGCATATAAAAATAACCAAGTGACATATATTACATCGTTTGCGCGTTTATTAGTCTACACTTTTTACCGCATATCGTCACTTTGATTTAATTTAACAATTTTATAATAAATAACGTCGAGCTACAATTCATATATATTAAATGTGAATAAGTTAATCGGAATTTATTTATAGAAACGATATCGAATCTATAGAAAAAAAAAAAGATGCAGCCGTCGCATAATGCCATTGATTTGTAAAGAATTAATTAAATGTAAGATTTTCCTGACTCGCGCGCAAAGCGTCATTGGAAATACTACGTTTAATAAAAACACCTTTTACAATAATATTCTGCATAAAAGAACGTCTATGTGTATGTGTAGGTGTGTATGTAGGTAACGTATGTATGCGCGTACGGCGCGATCGATAAAAAAAAGTCATAACAAAAAAGAGCAGACCTTGGTATGAAAGGCGTTAGAGCGAGCGACTTAAAGAATCGTAAAGCGCTCGGGGAAGAGGGAGGATACAGTCGCACTCGTATAGCTCGTCGTTTCGTCCTTTTTTCCTCTCGATATTTATATCCCGCTAATATTAGAAAGAATGATAAAAAGAAAATGGAAGCGCCGTAAAAATTTTCCAGCCGATTAAAGGACGTGAATCTAAATCTTCTTCCAAGGAGAGCGAAGATGTCGAGGATAAAATCTAACGAATCGGAGAAAGATGAAGCGGAGACAAAAAAAAAAAAAAAAAAAAAAAAAACAAAAAAGTTCAACGAACAATTAACTCTTAAAGTCCGAATGTTGTTGTAATGAAAACTCGCGTCGATGATTTAATCAACCGAAAATTTTTTTCGCATTAACATACTTTGCGAATGAATTGAAATTATCGATGAAATTTTGCAAGTTAACGCGCGTACTTGTCCCGCGTAATCCGCGCGTCTTTCGCGGTTAGTATATTTCGCTTCTTTTACGGTAACTTCATCGTATGCATACGCAATATTCGATTTTACGGTAAAGAAAACTTTTTCGTGAAATTTTAAGAGCACTTATCGCGCGCGCGCGCACAAAAAGAAAAAAAATTAATCCGCGCGCCATCGCCCGTGTATATTTATGTATTCCACATCAATGCTGCGATAAAAGCGTTAAATGTCGTTGGAATAATAATGTTTTTGACATAGCGGATAATAAAAATGTGTATAAGCGCTCTTTCGCTTTTATCGCTGCAATTTTTACGCGATTACGGATATTTTACCATAAAGCGTGTGTGCCGCGAATATTCGCGTACCGCATAAAGCACCGAAGATTGTTAATGACACATGAAGAAATTAATTGAGATTGAGGGTAATTTTTCAAAGTTATTTATTATTACGATTAATGGTGCACCATTCGGAATAAATAGCGTGTACGTCTTGACGATTAAAAGAAAGAATAAAAAAAAAAAAAAAAAAAAAAAAAAAAAAAAAAAAAAAAAAAAAAAAAAAAAAAAAAAATGAGAAAATAGTCGAGTTAAAAGCTCGTCGATTTATATCGAAAACAATCGTTGCGATTCTTAAAATGATGGGTCGTTATACGAGGCGCTTTCTTACACGACTACAAAATAAAAGCTACATCGGATGAAAGATTTCCAATTTTCGGTAATACATTCCGCGGCGATATAGAGAAAAGATAGAAGTGGTGGTGGATAAAGCTTTCCTATCGGGAAACTCGAACGTTGAAAAATTGCGCAATTTAGAGGAATGAGAGAGAAAGAGAGAAAAAGAAAGAGAGAGACGCGATTGCTGGGGGCCACAAACACTCGGCCTCTCTATCTTCTTGTTTCGTTCTTTCTTCCTATCCTTCCCTGCCTCCCTCTCTCTCTCTCTCTCTCTCTCTCTCTCTCTCTCTCTCTATCTACCTATTTCGTTTTAGAGTCACTCGGCTATTTAAGAGTCAAACCACTGAGGACACTTTACGTGCCTTTTTGCGCGCTCGCGAGAACGACGATTTAAGGCCGTTGGGTATATAAGCCGCTCTGCCATCGCGCGAGTTAACGAATTGTACAAGTAATTAGGCGCGCGCTCACCAAGGAGAAAGAAACATGCCCCAGAAAGTCCGCCGGTGTCGCGCGTGCGCGTATAAAACTCTTTTTCCATCGCTACACCGTTTTTTCTTCATCTCTCTCTCTTGTTACTCGCCTCGTTATGCCGCTAATGTTAATGACACTGCATTAGTCACGAGCACGTCGACTAATTACGCGCTCTCTCTCTCTCTCTCTCTCTCTCTCTTTCTCACTTCCATGATTTTGCTCCCGTTATTATTGTCGCACCGCTCTAGTTTAATGCAATATGCTTGGCGATTACTCCCTTAACCCCTGAAACCTGCATTCGCGCGTTAACCCTTCTAACTTTAAATTACGTTTTAAAGTCGAAATGTCGTTAGCTCTCTCTCTCTCTCTCTCTCTCTCTCGTAATACCTATAGATAGTCACACATGTATATATATATATATATATATATATATATATATATATATATATATATATATATATATATATACCTACATCTGTTTTTCTCCCTAAACTAGGGGTTTTCATGATTTAAAGTTTTACCCACGAAACTTTATCACGTCGGAATTGCTTCATTTTGTTTTGTCGAGGGCCGCGGATTTACTTTACTCGACCGTTCTACGATTTGCTTTTTCTTTTCAAGCGACTTTTTTTCATCGTTTTTTTTTTATCCCTCTTTCCCCTCGTATTTTTTTTTAGAAAGCGATTTAATAAACGATGTTTCACGATAAAATGGCACATTTGGTATAAATGAATGCCGCGATAATACAAACTATTGTTTGCCTTTTGTATTATAATAATCGAATTCATCTTTTATTTGATCAATTTTTTCATGATAATTTATCATCAAAATATATAAAGAATTGTATATTTTTATAAAATAATAAATTGTCGTATCTTTCTCGTTTAATAAATCAATCTTTATTGTTTTGTTACCAAAAAAACAATTAAAGTATATTTTTCTGTATTAAATACTGAATTTAAATTATATTTATTAATATAATCAGTTATAAATATTCATTATACTTTCCTACTTAAAAGTAAAATAATCAAAAAATTTACGAAAAATATTTTCAAATACGTTTTAAAAATTTCTTTATATTTCAAAAAACGCGATAAAGCTTTCAAAAGAAGCTTAGTTTTATGAATTAAATTTTAAAATTCATTAAACCTTAAAAAACTACAAATCATCTTTGATCAAAGTTTAACAATCGATCTTCGGATCGCTGCAGAAAATGGCCGAGCCAACTTATTCTTGCAAGAGTCGAGAGCAACAAAATTTTCATCTCGCTGCTCGGCTTGGCGAACATAAGCGAAAGCTAAAAACGAACCTCATTAAACCGACGGTGAGAAGAGGAAAAGAGAGGGACGGAGAGTAAGCGATAAAAAATAAAGACGATTAAACGACGAGTACAATTAATCGCGGCTGGATTCTATTCCGATCGGTAGTACATTGCACGTCGCGAGTGCACAAGAGGGTGGATGTGTAGTCGATGAAAAAATATCGAACTATAGTAAGGATGTACATAAATTTAAATTAAAAATCGAAGAAAATGACAAAGTTAGCTTTTGACAACGTTTTTCGTCGGTATTTAAACTTATTCTTAATGAATTTAAATTTTCATACGCGGATTAATTTTCCAACAATGTTTAAATTAATCTTACCTACTTATTTTAATTTTTTTTTATGTTGATTATGAAATAAATTAGTGTAAGGTGTCGTAGATGCAATTATTTTTACTCATTCCATAAAGCATCTTCTTAAGTTTCTTTTGCCATAAAAATAAATAACGAATTCTCTGACGTACAAGATATATTAAAATTTTTATAAACTGCATTGTACTTAATTTTTAAACAATAAATGTCTACGCAGATACTAAAGAGTCTCGTATATTCTTTAAAAAAAAAATAAAAAAAATAAAAAAAAAAAAATGACAAATTACATATGTTATACAAACGCTCGTTTTAATGCGGCCACTATACTCTTTATACCCGAGGAATACCGTACAATTATTTTTTACTTCGCTCTCATTCTCTCTCTCTCTCTCTCTTTCTTCGCTCGCGTAAAAAGCACATTAGCTCGGAGCTTGCATTGCGTTCCCTTATTTTTTTTTGTACGAGTCCGCGAGAGCCGCACCGCGCCCACAAAGAGAGTAGACACGGAAATACACACATACATAGAAAAGCCCGAAGGCGAAACTCACTCTCAGTGTCACACAAGCGGAAACGGAACAAGCGTACCGACAACCAAACGCGGTGGAGGTCTCTTTCTTTCTCTCTCTCTCTCTCTCTCTCTCTGTCTCTCTCGGTACTTAAGCGGAAACTCCGCAAGCTCATTTCCGAATTTCAATCCAATTAGTCCCGGCATTGATACGAGCGCGTAACCTCTTTTTCCTCCCCTCCATCTGCAATCGAACCAAAGTGGTCCCTGATTTCATTTCGTCAACGCGCGGAAAGAGGGAAAGACATGCTCGATTAAGTAAAATGCCAAAGACAGAGATAGAGATAGAGAAAGTTCGCTTTTTCAGGGATAACTCGATGCTATGAACTTTTCATTAAGAAAATCCATCTTTTTACGATAACTGTGCTTATACGTATGCGTGCTTTCTCGCGTCGTTAGCATTGCTTAGCGGTCTCGTCCGTTTGCGTATATGTATGTATGTATGTGTGCGTAAGCGAGCGGAGGCACAGGAAAAGGGGAGAGAACGAGACGAGAAAAAGACAGATGTAGATGGATTGATAAGAATAGGAGGTTTTTGCATTGACTAATGCCGGTCGATGTTCGGAAAGAAAAGTAGACGCGCGCAAAAGTTCTTATCGTCGATTAATTTTGCTGGGTAAACATTTTTTTTCTCTCATTCATTTTTTTTTTTTTTTTTTTTTTTTTTTTTGACGAATATCTTTAGTCGCTCTTTTATTATACTTATTATAATTGACAAATTACCTACTGCTTAGTATAAAGTAAAAATAATAATATTATTGTTTATTTTGGTTATACTATTGTTTCTAAGTAGATTATCGAAAGCGATTATTAATCAGTTCAAGTCTACGAAATGAAAACATAATCTTGACTTAATTTTGATTTACAAATCATCGTCAAATGAGGAATACAACACTCCATTACAACAAACATTAAACTCCAGAATGTAAACATTGCGTATTAATGTATTAATCATGAACTAATTATGAAACGTCGTCGAAAATTGCCACTAACTAATAATTTGCTTGAGTATATTCGATTAAACTAATACCGATAGTATACGCTTATGATATAAATAATAACGCTTAAGATTCTATTTCTGCAAAATTTTATTTCTTTATTTGAAAAAATTTTTATACCCTTTTCTTCGTTATAAATATCGAAATTTCGAGTTTTGAAAATAAACGTTCGATAAAAATTTTAATACAGTCCTCTTTGCCACTAGATTATAATAATACGCACCCTTAAAACTCTTTCTTCTTACTTTCTCTTAGAAAGAAAGTATATAAACCCTTAGAACGTAAGTCAGCCAAGCCAATAAAATTTAAAAAAAAAAAAAAAAGAGAAAATATCCTGCACCGATATAACACAGCAGAGACAGAGAAGAACAAAAAAAGAGAATCGAAAGTAGCGATATATATTCGAAATAAAGCCCTTCTTAACTCTAAACCCTACTCTTTTTTCCGGCCGCTTCGAATGCAGTAGCACCAAAAGAAGAAGTAGGAGGAGACAAGCATAGTTAGTCCGCGTAGCGGCTGTGGCGTTCCGCTGAATAATGAAGAGGAAGGAACAATGGCGACGGCTCGCCGTCCTCGCGGAAGCGAAAGAGCGCGAAGCAACGATCTTGCTTTAGAGACGGATATACGTAAAGTAAGGGAGGAATAAAGCGAGTAAAGCAAGCAGATCGAAAGAATATCGAGAATCTCGACACTCGACGCCTCGACTCGATCGCGGCGTATTTCGCTTGGCCGGGGGCCCAGCGGTCACTCGATGGCGAGAGCTTCCCCCCGATTCAGATGATATGGAGACCGGGGACGAGCTGGACGAGGAGTCTACGCGACCGGCGATGGATGAGGTGATCTCATCCACTTTTTCCTATCTCAATTTCGATCCTTCATATCATCCACCATTCGCTTTCTCTCTCTTTTCACGGAAGTATTTCTTTCGCTCGCGAGTTAGTTTTCTTTCTCTTTACGATTATTTTTATACATTTTATACCCGAGTGAACTGAAATTTATGATCATACCGAGATTCTTGAGGATTGTTGGTTAAAAAAATTATGTTAATAAAGCGGTAAATATTAATTTATTGCATGAATATTTAAGGATCAGCATAAATTTTAACATAGAATTATTTGAATAATGCCTCACATCCGTAAATTAACGATGTTTATTTTAGTTGTTCTATAATTGTAAGTTGCAAAAATGTTCATATATCATTTGAAAAAATATCGCTCACAATATGTTATTTAAACTAAAATAACTAAAAAAAAAAAAAATAAAATTTAAGTAATAAATGATTAGAATTTTAATCTTGGTCTTATATACGTTAATCGATCGTAAGGAAGTAATAAATGCTTTTACGCATTTCAATTTAACATCTTTGATAAACTTTGGTAAAACTTTTCCGTATAACGGGCTCGATATGCGCAGGTAAATCACGATATCAACAATCTCCAGAGCACGGAAACGATGAAGATCTCGGCCATGCCATCGTCCTCGAAGCCGCAGGAGCAGCGCAAAGAGCATTGCTCGATGCAGCGGTCCTCGCGACCGCCGACGGCCGACGGCGACGACGATCACGAGTCCCGTCGCCATCGGGACGATGAATCAAAAGCACCTTCGACGCCCGAAGGCACAAAGACTGAAAGCCCGGACGACGGCAAACCGAGCGTCAAAGAGGACGAGGACGAAGACGAAGCAGCCGTCGCACCGCCGAGGACCAACCGCGTGAAGAGACTCTCTTGTCAGGAATCCATTAGGATCGACGACGAATTGACGATGGAAAAGATCGGCAGGTACTGTGAAATTTTTTTGATCAAGTGTTTCTTTTTTATTGTTAAAAAATCGTTTACACGATAGCGGGGAAAGAATTTTTATTTTAAAAGAATTTACCCGCATTTTTTAACTCTGTATCGCGCGCCACAATTTTCATGCAAGAAAAAACAATTTCTTTAGGTTTAAATATTGAATTAATCGTAAAATTTGTTTGGTATTTTTTCTTACTTTCTTTTTACGAAAATAAAAACTCCCAATTATAAATTTGACATTTTATTTAAAAAAAAAAAAAAAAAAAAAAAAAAAAAAAAAAAAAAAAAAAAAAAAAAAAAAAAATGAAAAAGAAACTTAAAATTTTCAAATACTCCCAATCGCTTATAAAGATTCATGGAGGCGAATCCAGCGTTAGCGGAATCTTGGATCCGCGAGAACGCGAGCCCGGAACTGAAGCTAAAACTGCAAACTTGCTGTCTGGCGCCGAACGAGTCCTCGTCCACGAGTCTACATCACGAGGAGAGCGCGATCAACCGCAGCAAGCGCAACAGCATTACCTCGGATCTCTTTCAATCCTGGCTCGCCTCGAACTCGCCCATCAAACGTAGCCGCAGTCCCAGCAGGTGAACCCAAACTTCATTGTTTTTTTAATTATTGCTTATGCTTACTTTTTTTTTTTTTTTTTTTTTTTTTTTTCATGCTTTCGTTCACTTTAAATAAAATAGTTAGAATAATTTTTATCCCTATTTCACTTGAACGCTTGTGTTATTGATAATGGAAAAATATTTTATTTCCTTCTCGTTTTTTTTTTTAACAAAGCATCATTTTTTGTTTGTATTGTTAATGTTCGATAAAAATTTACAAATTCTTTTAAATAAATTTGAATAAAACGTCACGAGACGAAATCAATGCACATTTTCATCGTCAATTGTATTTGCTTTCGCGATGAAAAAAAAAAAAAAAAAAAAGAAAAAAAATGTTTTATCGTCCATCTCTTTCATGCCGTTGGGTGCAATTCAATTTCCTATTGCGCATCGAAAATATTAAAGCAGTGGGTGACAAAAGAAATTTGTTCATAACTGAATAAAAACGAAAGTTTTTTACCGATATTCCAATTACTAAAATGTAGTATACCTATATTTTGGATAACAATAAGTTACGAAAAATTGAATTTATTTCAAGTTTATTTAATAAAAGTATAACTTAATAATCTTGTATATACAGAGTGAATTATCCTTGTAAAATAAAAATAACGGCTATTTTTAAAAAGTAATCATTCTAAAAATGAAAATAAAAACGATTTGTACTTTATACATTATTTTACTCTGATGATAAAAGAGACATATGCGTAAATAGATTTTTAGAAAAATATTTATAATACCTTTTAATATTTATATGGAAAAAATAAATAAATAAATAAAATAAAATAAAATACTGTTTAAAGTCGAGCAATATACATTTAAAATTATAATGAAAAATAATTCTATTAAAAATTTTAATTTAATAAAATATTTGAATTGGGTTAAAATATTTCACATTTAAAAAAAAAAAAAACATTTTGTATTTTATGAAAACAATAAATACTCCGAAACGTATACACATAAAAAATAATAAAAAAAAGAACGGGGAACCAAACGTTATTGTCTCGAATTGAACGCACTCGACGATATTATTTGAAAAAGCTCTTGTATCATCAAATTTTACCGGTCAAAATACAAAAGAGAAAACGCCCGAGCTACCCCTCGAATAAAATCTCTTGGCGCTCGGTCTCTTTCTCTTTCGCAAAATAAAAAGAATAAAAAGAAAGAAAAAAAAAAAAAAAAAAAAAAAAAAAAAAAAAAAAAAAAAAAAAAAAAACAACGTCGTCGTTTTCTAGGCCAATAAATCCATGCCGACTATATCACTCCGAATAATACACTTTCGATATCTCGCGAGTTCCCCTCTTAAAGGCATGCCTATCCCGTCACTATGTAGCTTTTACTCTTCCGCTTTCCCTCAATTTTCCATGCATGTAAAAAGCTCCGGAGGGATAGAGAGAGAGAGAGAGAGAATCACCCCTACACACGTCGCTGCTCTATTGATAAAGAAAGTATTTTCTGTTCCGTTCTATCTCGGGCTTGCGTGAATTTTAACCTTTTAGGGGATACCACGAGTGAAAAATTATTGAAAAAAAAAAGAATAAATAAAAAAAAAAGAAAACGTTTTTACAAAGTAATTGAAATTCTGATTTTTTGCACAAATAGATTTATTAAAAAATTATGCACCAATTTGTACAATGCCGTATTTTTAATTAATTTTCATGCAGCACATGTTTTAACTTTATACAATATTTAAAAATATTTCATTTCCACGCCATACTCGGAGCTCATTACGATTCTTTTTCATTTTAATTAATTTTACTCCATACACATCTATCTGATAATAATTTGAAAAAACCATTAGATAAAATTGATGTCGTTACCTCTAGGGATATTTTTCGAAAAACACGATCAGCGAACGTCATTTTTTTCATACATTGGATATTTTTTTCAAATATCCAAAAGTAACGCTTTTTTTTTTCTTTTCGTTTTAATCAATTTAACACTCTCGATGTATTTTATGCTAAAAATATTCATTAATTTATTTTATTCAATTTTCTTACAAAGTTCATAATTCAATGTTTTTTTTTTTTTTTTTCTTTTTTTAATCTTTTAGAATTAAGAACGCGGCTTGATTAAAATTAAGCTTTAAAAATCAAGATCCATCCATTCTCTCTGTCTCTCTCTCTGTCTCTCTCTCTCTCTCTTTAAAATACGAAAAGACGAAAATTTATCACGTATCGCTTAGATCGTCGAGTACGCTGCTGGGCCGCAGGGAGGAGTTGAACAGGCTGGACGAGAGCGACCTGTTCATGGAGCTAATACGGGACGTGGCGAACGAGCTCGACATCAACGTCCTCTGCCACAAGATCCTGGTAAACGTCGGCCTACTCACCCACGCGGACAGGGGCAGCTTGTTCCTCGCGAAGGGTCCACTCGAGGACCGCTACCTCGTCGCGAAGCTCTTCGACGTCACCCAGGACACCGAGTTCGAGGAGGCGGTACAGCGCGCCAGGAACGAGGAGATCAAGATACCCTTTGGCGTCGGTATCGCCGGATACGTCGCCCAGAGCAAGCAGATCATCAATATCAAGGATGCTTATAAGGTTAGCTCCCCTACCTTATTGCTCTTTTATCTCTTTATCGCTCTTAATTATCTGATAGATTGCTTAACTTAACCTTTTATTCGATCAACGGCAGTTTATCTTATTTTAATTGTCTCCCATTTGCTGAGATTATTTTATCATTCAAAACTTTTTACTCTTTGTAAGTAAATGCTGTTATAACGAACAATAAAATTACTTTTAGATTAAAAAGTCTTATTTTATAACGAGCTTTTATAATAACTTATTACATGAGAAATTATAAATTTTTTAAAAAATTTTAGTAAAATAAACTATGATCTATAAACTGCTGAACCTAAACGTTTCTTTCTTATCAAAATAGAGGATTAAGTTGATAAATGTAGCTTTGAAATTAAGCTTGGTTAATTCGTCTTACCGATGACGATTCAACTAAATGAAATTTATCTTTAATCAAGCATTACATTTATAAGATTAAACATTTACATGTGTGCTTTAATTTTTTATTATTTCTAAGTAACATTGAACAAATTAATGTTTATTTAATAATTATAAATAGCAAATTGTTTCTCGAGTTTGTCAATTTTACGTATTGAATAATATACAAATATCAAAAACACGATGTATGTTTTCTATCATCAAACAATGCAGTTGTGGTTTTTAATCGAGTAATTTATTCGGGCGAAAATATATACATAAGTAAATAAATAAATAAATAAATAAATAAGTAAATAAATAAATAAAGCTAGAAAATACTCCTTTGGCATACTTTGATATTTTATACAAGTCGAAAAATATGCGTCTTGGTTAATAAGTGTAAAATTTAATACTTGGATAAACTATGCTACGTTTGAAATTGAATCAAGAGAATACCACTCTGATTTCAAAGGATTAGAAAAAGTTATAATCGAGTTCGCAACGCTTCCATAATTTATGAAAGCTACTTTATCATGATTTAATTATAACGCGCACCGAGCTTTTTACTTAAGCATAGTTTATCTTTTAATCAAGGATTTTCATTTAATTAACCCAATTCACAAAACGTCATCAAATTCACAAATAAAATTTCAACCTACTGTGACAATATCTACAAATAAATACGCACACATACACAATTAAGTAAAATGTATTATATTTTGTCTTGAAGTTGAACTATAAATCCCGACCCTAATCTCAAGCTCAATCTCGTTTTCTTTGCGTCACTGGGGCTCGCGTTAAATAAGGCATAGAAGTGTCTTAAACAAAGTTAATGCCGTGACAAAAAAAAAAATAAAAAGCTAAAACCAACAAGGAAGATAAAGATACGCAGACTTTTTAAATATTTCATTTTTCTTTTTCATTTTTTAAGCTTTATTAAAGCAAATATGTTGTGATTATTTAAAAAAAAAAAAAAAAAAAAAAACTAACGTAAAATTTTTAGGATCCGCGATTTAACAGCGCGATCGACATGCGCACGGGCTACAAGACGACTTTGATTCTGTCGATGCCGATCTGTAATTACGAGGGCGACGTAATAGGTGTCGCCCAAATAATCAACAAGACCAACGGGAGCAACGAATTCACCGAACACGACGTCGAGGTATTCCAGCGCTATCTCACATTTTGCGGTATCGGCATACAAAACGCACAGCTATTCGAGCTGTCGGTTCTCGAGTATCGCAGAAATCAAATTTTACTCAATCTGGCAAGAAGTATCTTCGAGGAACAAAACAACCTCGAGTGCCTCGTTACAAAAATCATGACCGAGGCGAAAGAATTGCTCAAGTGCGAGAGATGCGCCGTTTATCTGCTCGATCTCGATTGCGGCGAGGCGGTAAGTTTGATTTTAATTTTTTTAACAATTTTTTCTTTGAATTGACGTTTATAATTATTATATTTGACAATATACATATACATATGCACAACAAAATATGTAATGAAATAGTTTGAAAATAATCTAAATTTTATTAACTCGAGCAAATTATTTAATCGCGCCAATAAATTTTTAAACGAGAATAGTTTTATAAATTATATGATATAAATAGTAAATTATCCCTGTTAAATTTATTAACTTTAATACAGATGTAACAATTTTTAAAACGTTTTTCGCGTTCAATTATTTAGGGGCATTTAGAGAAGATTGTCGAAAGGCCGGGAAAGTCTGTTCAAGAATCAAGAAAACCCCTTTCAAGAAGAGAAGTAAGGGTTGATTTTATTATTTTTCTTTTTTTTTTTTTTTTTTTTTTTTAATTTAGATTAATATAATTTAAGTTAACAAAAAAATAAATAAATAAATTCGAAACATTTCTTATGCCAGAGTAACAACATCGACATGGAAGATATCCTGAAAGAACACGTAAGTCATTAAAATTACATTTTTCTAATAAGGATATTTATATACAAATTATTTATTATTTTTTTTTTAAATACATTTCGTGGTTAAAATATATATTTTTAGTTGAATTTTCATGTGTGCAAATTGGTGCTTGAAACTTGTCGTTTATTTGACATTGGATAGCATTGTTGGAGCATCAAATGTCAAGTTCACTAGCAAAATTCCAAATATAAAAATAAAAGGCAACGGCTTTAGCTATGTAACTCGAAATAGCTTAACAAAGCATGACTGAATTTACACAAAGATATTTTGAACAATCTTACCTAATTATTTATGTAATTCAGGATTTTCTTGTCATTGTTTTTTTTTTTTTTTTTTTTTTTTTTTTTTTTTCGTTATTTTATATTTAAACGTGGAATTATGAAAAAATTGATATTTATAATTTAAATTTATCCTCATCTTTATCATTACATCTTAATAAAAAAAAAAAACAAAAAAATGTAATAATGGAAAAAAAAAAAATTTCGCATATATCGTGACACTTTTGACATTATCTCTTCGTATACGTATATTAAAGGCGGGCGAGAACAGCAAATTCACAATGGTGTTCGAGATGGAAAACGGCACACAGGAGGCAAAGATCTATCGACCGACGAGCGGTAATCTCACGAGCCCCCTGGGACTGATAGCGCGCTACGTCGCCGCGACCGGACAGATTCTCAATATCGGTGACGTCGCTACTTGGTCAAAGAGACAAGTTTTTCAAGTGAGTCGCATTATCGTATCTATCGAACTATCAACGATTAAACGTTATAATTATTCAAAGGCATTTTGCCGAGTGACGTAAATATTTCTAAATAAAATTGTGTAATCAGGTGGGCACCGAGCCTACCCGGAGCATCCTCTGCATGCCGATAGTAAACGGTCAGCGGGCGGTGATCGGCGTCGCGCAGCTCATCAACAAGGACAACGGCTTCTCCTTCACGGACTCGGACGTGACGATTTTCGAGGCGTTCGCGATATTCTGCGGCCTCGGCATTCACAACACCCAGATGTACGAGTCCGCGTGCAAGCTCATGGCGAAACAAAAGGTAGCCCTCGAGTGCTTGAGCTATCACGCGACCGCCAATAACGACGACGCGCTCAAGCTCATGTCCGACGATATTTTATCCGCCGAGAAATATAATCTCTATAGCTTTGACTTCATCGACTTTGATCTCACCGACGAGGATACCTGCAAGGCGACCGTACGGATGTTTAAACAGTGCGAGCTCATCAATAGGTTTCACATACCTTACGACGTACTCTGCAGATGGATACTCAGCGTTAAGAAAAATTACAGGTATGAATATGATTGATATTATTTTATATTTTATCTTAATATTAAAAATTTATTCAAACTTTGTTTACTATGTTGTAAGAAAACTCTTTAGAGTTTATATGTGTAATTTTTTAATTGCATGTGCATCTAAGTAGAACAATCCGATAATTGTCAGACGTATATTTAAGAAAAAAAAAAAAAAAAAAAAAAATATTTATTCTTTATTAACGTATGGTTTAGTATAGATTGATTATTGTTACGATAAAAAATAAATGATTACCAATTTAAATTTAAAACGCAAATGTCCTCGGCAATTTCCCTTTACGTAACTTTACCAAACGTCGATGTAGGTTAAACTTTCGCGGCAACAAACGCGTCGTTAAACACCGATAAATTAATCAAACCGTAGTTTTCTTCGACAAAAGTTCATACGAATTCATAATGCCTAATGCCCTTCGCGTAACAATAGACCGGTGAAGTACCACAACTGGAGGCACGCGCTGAACGTCGCGCAAACGATGTTCGCGATGCTCAAGACCGGCAGGATGGAGCAATTCATGACGGACATCGAGATCCTCGGTCTCCTCGTAGCCTGCCTCTGCCACGACCTCGATCACCGGGGCACTAACAACGCCTTCCAAACGAAGACCGAATCGCCCCTCGCGATCCTTTACTCGACCAGCACGATGGAGCATCACCACTTCGACCAATGCGTCATGATCCTCAACTCCGACAGCAATAACATTTTCCAAAATCTCTCGATGGAGGATTATAGGAGAGTGATGAGGGTCGTCGAGAACGCTATACTCTCGACGGATCTCGCGGTCTACTTCAAAAAGAAGAACCGCTTCATGGAGCTCATCGACGAGGGCGAGTTTGACTGGCAAAGCGAGGAGAAGAAGGAACGTAAGTACCCACTCGTTTTTGCTTCTTCCGATCGATTCCTCCTTATTTCGCTCTTTCTCTCTCTCTCTCTCTCTCTCTCTCTCTCTCTTTTCAAAAGGGCACACGGCTTCACGACAAGCGAGAGAGAGAGAAAAAGAGGCAAAGGGAGACGAGTTTGCTTTGTGCTTTATGCCGTTGCTTTCATAAATTGTGCAAATAGATTTTTTAAATTAAAGATAACATTTTCTCTTATCGCTTTCGTTTAGAGATTTAATTAATTACGTAAATTAATTTTTTTTTTTTTGTTTTTTTTTTGCGAGATTATTAACAATTTAAAAAGACATTCTCTTGATATACATAAAAAGGGCAATGTTTTCTTATAAAATGAAGCGGTTAACGTTACAGTACTGAACTTTCAAAATCGATGAACCAAATGATTTTCAAAATAAACCACTTACGTCAGAAGCTCTATTCGCGTTCTATTGTTCGATGGTAGTTTTATTATACAGCAGTTATCGACCGTGCGTATATGGGGTTGCTAATTTCGTTATTTATTTATGGTGAACTGGATTGCGTTCTATTGAACTTTATGAATAAAGAAGACCCGTGCTTAGAACTGCACTTTGCACTTTATATGTATGTTACTATACTCTAACTATACTTTATAAACTTTTCCGTTAAATTTACATTTCCGAGAGACGAAGATGTATTTTACTTTTTTACTTCAATCTGGAGCATACTTGAACGTAAAGTTTCAAAGCTTCAGAATATAAAACGCTTTATTTTCAATGTAAATATAATGACGTGGATTATCGATCGATCGTTTCGATGATGTTACGATAATTTTTCAGTTTTGTGCGGAATGATGATGACGGCGTGCGACGTGAGCGCGATCGCAAAACCCTGGGAGATCCAGCACCGCGTGGCTAAGCTTGTGGCCGACGAGTTCTTCGACCAGGGTGACCTCGAGCGTCTGCAGCTTAATCAACAGCCGGTGGCGATGATGGACCGAGAGCGCAGGGACGAGCTGCCGCAGATGCAGGTCGGTTTCATCGACGTAATCTGCCTACCTCTCTACAGAGTCATGTCCGAAACTTTTCCCTGGATTCTGCCCCTCTACAACGGTACAATGGAGAACCGCAAGCACTGGCAGGATCTCGCCGAGAAGGTCGAGATGGGTCTTACGTGGATCGATCGCGACACGATCGAGGAACCCGTCGAGGAGTTCGTCTCCACCGAGCCCAAGGATATCGAGTTCACGGTCACGACCCTAAACTGCGCTCACGCCGATAAAAAAGAGCCGGTGAGAGTTACTTCGAAACTTTGATAATTTTATCGATTTTACCGATGGGTCTTTCAATAGATGATCGGTAAAAATTGATTTCTTCGTTTACTAAAAATATTTTTCAAAAGGATGCTTTATTTTTAAAATTCACTTCTTAAAATAATGTATTGTATTTTTAAGCTAAAAGTTGATATGTATCGAAATTTTTATACGCTATAAAATTTTCAAATTTAGTATAGCGCGTCATTTACGAGACACATGATGATAAGATAGAACATGAAAGACTCTTGTCCATCGATATATACGAATTCACGTAACTCGTAAAGTCAATTTGGAAAATTTCTTTCTCTAAAATATAAACCAAATTTAATTAAAAAATAAAATGACTTTGTGCTTTTTTAAAAAAATTTTTATACATATCGAGCTATTTAATAGAAAAATTATGTTTTATGTTTAACTTTGAAATTTTTGGTGCATTTTTAAAGGAAAACTTTTTTTTTTTTAAATAAATTGCTTTAAAATTTTATTTTTAAAATTTATAACCTTCTTTGCTCTTTATTTTATCATTAAACTCGTATTAAAATTGTTATACATATTTTTTTTTTTTAAAAGCGTTGAAATATTGTGGTTAAAATATTCGATAAAAATAAAAAATAAAAAAAAAAGAAAAAAGAAAAAAATTGGATAATGACAATTTACGTTATCGTATACAGCCACCGCAGGAGAGCAAATCGTCGCTAGGGAGATTCGCATCGTTGCGCAAGGGCGGCCGAAGCCTCGGCAAGGGAGTACGGAGTCGTCTGAGCAGATCTCTATACTCACGGAGCAACTCGGAGGACGCGTCATCGGTGTCGAATCAGCCGGGAACGGCGAGCGGACAACAGTCGGGCTCCGGGAAGTCCGGCAAGGCTCTGATACCCGAGCGCAAGAGCAGGAACAAACTCTGTCTCCTCATATGACGATTGACCTCCTCGACCCTCGAGAGCATACCCGAATGAACGGACGGCCTCCCAAGCTAGAACGGATAACGATGCGTCTATTTGTCTATGCGCGACGAAGACGAGAAGGAGGTATAGGCGTCGCGCGCGATTCTTTCGTCGGTTATGCGAAATTCTGTACGTCGCGGCGAGAGAGATAGAGATAGAGATATATATATATATATATAACGCGTTCCGCTATCGGCGTAGCCGTATGCGATTTTGGATCGCGAGATTAACGAGTCAATCAAAACGATATATGCCTACGGAGCAACGAGCAGGTGTCCAAAAATTTTTATTTCGGAGCGCGCAAGCCGAATTTCAATTCGCTAAAATTCACGGCGAAAATATTGTAACGCGTCCGGCTTGATAAAGGCGTGATATTACATTTTTTAAACGAATAATTAACTATTTATTCGCATTAGCGGTTAATCTACTATGAGATACTTCAAATTGAAAGTCTACTTGGATAGATTCAAAATTTATGATCCACGTTGGCGTATTTTATAAATAAAATCGATAGGCATAAAGGTTCATTTCAAAATCGTGGTACGAGCTATATTTTCACTCGAAAAGAGTTTCGAGTGAGTTGATAACGAAGTAGTTATTGATATTCGACGTTAGATAAAAATTCACATAAGTGTGAGATATCGTTTAAAGAATGGATGTGTTACACAAAACAAAATTATAAATAATGTATACTCTTCTTTTGCTGTCGAAGAGATTAATTTTGTATAAAACGTTTACATACCTCGTTTGCTTTGAATTTTTGTATATATTTTATACAGCTTATAAATATTCTTGATCGTTGGTCGATTATATTAAAAATGTCATATATAAAATATCTGTATTCTTACGGATAAAAATTGTTTTTAATAAATAAATGTACATAAAATATAAAGAAAGGAATTAATCAAAAAGTAATACAAATTTACGAAAACCTCTTTTTTTACGATAGCTTATTTTTTTAATTTAAAAAAAAAAAAAAAAAAAAAAAAAAAATTTGTGATTCAGCATTATATGTTTTCATAAACTATAAAAAACACTTTAATAGATAAAAATATAATGTACATACATTTATCAGAAAAGGTATATTATAATTCTCGAAGAGATTCATAAAGATGTTTTTCACTTTTACAAATGAAAAAAGCAATTACGATTAGATTTACGTAATTAAATCAACAATGAAGATATTCAGATTTTTAATAGCGAATATAGAAATGTTTCAATTATTAAATGTGAAAATTTTTAAAATCAAATCATAAATTTATCGTAGAGTTAATTCAGGCTCGCTTTTCGATTCGGTGTTTTTCCATTAAATAAAGCAAAAATATCTCTATTTTCTCAGCAAACCCCGTATCATTATGCGACGGTTAAGCTCTTTTATAAAATGCTGTTTTTCATTGGTAGAGGTGAAAAACTTTGTAAAGAAAAACTAGTATTTGAGATGTAACGAGGCGTGAAAGGTCGCACATTTCACGTAAAAAGATTTCAAGAAAAGCGTTGAAAAAAAATTAACAAGGGCCTCGAGTTGTTGGATTATAAAAAAAAAAAAAAAAAAAAAAAAAAAAAAAAACAAACAAACAAAATATGAAGAATGTTATTATGCGTATTTTCGAGACTATAGATGACGATAACGAACTACCTGCCGACGTCCGTTCCAAAAATAAAACGAGAAGAGTCGCGGTTATGAAATAAATTAATAGATTATTAAAATAAAACGACATTGCGAATGGAATTTAAAGCGAATAACAACAAAGAAACAAAAAAAAAATATATATATATATATTATATATGTGTAAAAAAAAGGAATGAAAACATAAATTTAAGAAAAAAGATTACTTTATCGAGTGGATTAGTTGGATGGCAGTTTATTAAAAGTATTTAAAATTGAAAAAAAAAAAAAAAAAAAAAGTTTTAAAACAAGGAATACAAACGATGATAAAGTATCGAATGTGGCGTTCGTGCAACTTCGGAAAAAAAAGTCATAAAGAGAAAAGAAAAAAAAACAAGAGATACCGGAGAACTTTGGCCACGTGAGATTTATTTTTTTTGAAAGCTCGATCGACTATGAATCAAAACTTAATGAACGAGAAAAAAAAAAGGATTATATAAATTATAAGGTGTATAAATAGTAAAGCGATGTGTTGCGTCTGCGTTTTGCTCATTATTCCAGATCCTCTCGAGCGTGCGCCTGTCTGTGCGTGTGTGTATTACAATGAAGAATAATTACGTTAATTGCGGTAATAAAAAAAATTTAAAAGGAAAAAGATAAAAAATTGAGATAGTAATAAATGTATGATTGTTGTATAAAGCGCGTCTATAAAGCCAGCAAGACGTTCAAGCAAGCTGAACCATGAATGCGAATAAACGAAGGATGTAGGGTTTGAATTTCGACAATCTTTTTGTATAATTTGAATAAATATCGTAGACCTAACACAAAGAAAAAAAAAAAAAAAAAAAAAAAAGTACGAAAAAAAAAACGAACAAAACAAAAAAATAAAAAATACGGAAAAGTGGGCGCGCACAATAAAGGTAAATAAAATAAAGTATCGACGTGTAGTCGAACAATCACAAAGTTGGACAAAAATCGATACTATTATTATAAAGAGTAAGAATAAAAACAAATAAAAATAAAGAAAAATAAAGAAGAAAAAATTAAGGACGCACACACGTAAATGGGGAAGAAAATGTACGCGAGCCGACTTATAGTCCGTATACATTTTCCCGTTCGACACACAACTCAAAGAAGAATTATATTCTGCTTGGTCAATTAAAAAAAGCGCGAGATGAACACGATAACACACGTACGTATATACACGAGTAAGTGTAACATATATATGCATCGTTCCCACGTATAAGCGCGTTTGTCGCACACACACACACACACACAAATATACACCTATACACACGCACGCACAAACACACACACATACACACACAAAATCTGAGACATAGAGAGACAGAGGGCATGTACGTACGTATAATACGAGCCTGAGAGAGCTCGATCGATTAAGCACCTCGCGGCGCGCGCGTTGGTTACTTTTAGACGGCGTGACATCAAAATTAAAGACGATTCGATATGTAACGATTATAACGTATACGCGTAACAATTATACATATATATATATATATATTTTTTCTTCTTTTAAAAAAAATCCGAGCTCGGTTCTTGCGACACGACTCTGTGTAAAGAATCTGCGCTTTTGTTTATGAAGAGAGAGAGAAAGAGAAAGCGAGAGAGCGTGAGAGAAAGAGAAACGATATATTTCTGCAAGACGAGGATACTCAATAAAATTTTGATGTTACTGACACAACTATCCTTATCCCATCGTCCCTCTCTTCTCCTTATCCTCACGTCTACACCGTTAAGAAAAAAACTCGAAGAGTATTTCTCTTCCCATGCAATATATGATGATATCCTTGTATTTTCTAATAAAAAAAAATTAAAAAAAACAAAATAAAAAAAAAAAAAAAAAGAAAGAAAGAAAGAAATGAAAAATGAAAGAAGGCATAAAGTGATAAACCTCTCTGTGAGAAACCTTAAGCTATGGAATTTTCATGAGTTTGTGCATTTTAGGAAATCTCGATAACTACGGCTTAAAGGAAACTCGAAAGAGTCTTCTTTTTGAAAAATGTTAAAAAAAAAAAAAGAAATTCTATGAATTATTAAAAGTCAAACAAAATAGGTGTTAAAATTGTGTTCAAAATGTACTTTTTTATAATTATACAACATTATAAAGCGCCCGATTAATATCAAAGTTTTATTGTAATTAAGTTTGAAAATTTTTATCTCAGTAACCGTTTTCCTTGCTAAAAATTATAAATAAATATTTTTTTTTTATTACGTGTCTTATCAATCTATCTTTCAGAATCAAAACGTTATATTTATTTACATTATCTTGTAATGCTGAGATATTTAATCAATTCAGAAAGATTTTTAATAACAATAATTTTTTATCACAAAAAAAAGTTTATATTTAAAGTTATATGATAAAAAGTTACAAAAGTAATAAGTATAATATTTGAAATTATTTAACAATATTTATTTCAATAACCCAATTGTAATTATATAATTTAAACAAAAATATATTGTATATTTTTATTGTATTGAAAAATAATTAGTTTGAAATGAAAAATATTCAGTTGAACATAAAATTCATTTGCAATTTTTTATTTTTATGTTTAATTTTATTTTATAGTTTATTTACTATGTTACGACTAGAGACAAGCTATTTTAAAAATTTAATCAATTTAACAAATAGTATAATATTTCATATTTAAATTTAAAAAAGATAAATTTATTTTAAATATTATTTATAATAATCAATTTAGCAATAAACTACATCTACTGCAAAAAATGACAAAAAAGTTTTAATATTGAAGTGAACGGATATAAAATTGATGAAAAATAAAAAAAAAAAAAAAGTAACTAAAAAAATAATTAAATATGAGTCATGCAAGTTTATTAGACTTGCATTGATTTTATTAATAAAACACTTAGAAATTACATTCGAACGTCGGTAATCGCTTACGGTTATTTTTAACTCTCAAGTTATTTGGTCCTACTGGTAAATTAAGTATATAACAATTTTTCGTTTATTCTTTTCCTTTACCATAAAATACATGCTTCGGGCACCTTCATTGTATTAATCTTGGCATTCATGCATTTAATTTTTTTTTTTTTTTTTTTTTTTTTTTTTTTTTTTTTTTTTTTTACATTATCCAAGATACAAAGAAAGACAACCCCACAGCTCATTATTATTTCTTTGTGACATTTACTATAATGATTCTTCAACAAGACCGAAAAATATCAAACATTTTCTCCAAAATAAGAAGAAAAGTAACGGACAAAAAGTAATTCTTCAGAAATTCACGAATTTTCCGATCCACTCCACGGCAGTGACACATTGTTATGATTTTTCTTTTTTTTTTTGTTGATTTCGTCGTTTTCACTTTTCCTCGTTACGTCGTCGCTCTTTTTCATGCTGCAAGGGCGCAATCATCAACTTCGCTTTCACTTCGTTTTCAAGACGTTTATTTTCTCTCTCTCTCTCTCTCACACACACACACACACACACAAACACACACACGTACATACTTTATCTTTTTTTCTTTTGTATCTCATAGTAACTCGCTCGTTATCGCGCACATACACCAGACAACAATTTGTTATCATGAAGAACGAGAGAATACCAGAAGAGGAAAAAAGTACAACTTTATCTAAAGAGAACAATAATTTAAATTCAATAAAAGTTAACGCAGATTATTATATTTAATAAATCAATATTCATTTTTTAATCGTGAAACTCATTGCTTATAATTTTCTAACTTTTATGATAAAATGGAATGAAGCGATTTCTCTTCTTTTATGTTGCTTATTTTTTTACTTTTTTATAACGTACATTATTCTGTAAAATAATGATTCTTTTCTAAATAAATTACTTTTACGATACATAATACATATTATCCATGCGATATTTTTAACTCAAAATTGTTAAAAATAATAAATTTTAATATTTTTGGTTCTTTAGTTCATTTATTTTTAAAGATTAATCAATTATAGCAAATTTTTTTTAATAGTAGATCAATGATAAAAATTGTTTTTTTAATGTTAAAAAAAATATCTTAACAAGTTCGTAAAAATTACTCTGGAGTAGGTTGAAGTGAGTAATCATTTTTTCTAAAATTGCGTGCTGTATTTTTTTAAAATAAAAACTGAGTTTTCGTAAAAATAAATCTTTAATATTTATAAACAGGAATAAGTAGCATAATGCATTTCATACTCATAATTAGATAATATAAATACATTATTTTAAAGTTAATTATAGCTGTAAATTATGATATTTTTAAAATAATAAAATAATTTTTGTTTTACTACAAAAACAAAATTTGACAAAACATAACTAATTAACTGCTAATTTCTTCTCAAATTATAGCACATAAGCAGTAAAAATTTAAGACAAAACTTTACATTGATTTCTAACTTATGTAAAATATTGTTTTTAAATTAATAAAGACTTAAATTGACTTGTAATTATATTACATTTGACTTTCGTAATAATTTAAAACATCAATCACTTATAATATTATAATATTTACATTATACATTTAAAATATTTAAAATGTAATTTTTTAAAAATAATTAAATTCAAATCATTTTTTGATTTAAATATAAGTGTATTTTTATATTTAAATAAATGCAAAATTATTCAAATTAGACCTGTATGTAAAATTTCATCTTAAATTACATATTTATAGGCTTTATCAATAAAATAGTACTAATTTAATGTAAGAAATAATAATATTATAACAATTATAATATAGCAATAATAATATAATCATACAGTTATACTTAATCTAGTAGATTCTACTATTTTGACATTTTTGTACGTATGTTTTGATGATATATGAAACACAATTAATTTTTAAAAATATTATTTTTCATATCCACCATTTAATTAATTTAAAACATAAATATGCTGTCAATTAGAAAAAAATTTTTAATTTTATCTATTAATTTTTCTTATTCTCAAGTTTATATTGTTTTTCTTACTCTTCATTCTTTACTCTTTGTCCACAATGCCCTGATTTTCAGCCGATCCTTAGTTCTTATGACAAAATTAGTAAAAATAACGTTATTCAGTTAATAAATAAAATTTTATAACTTCCACACACCATCCATAATATAATTAATCAATTTTATGGTTTTTTTCCGAAATAATCAAGAATGAATCTCGAAATTGTTGCATAATCACACAATTACACAAACATTCTTTGCTGCAAATATCAAAAAAGTGAGAGCGACGGAAGATAAAATTTGGAAGTATTACATAATTAAATTTTTTAACGTCCACAAAAATATAATGAAAATATCAGTGTATATCAGAATATCAGAAGTACCATAATAATTGTATAAAAATAAAATAAAATGCAGTGTCATGTTTTACACAGTGACAAGTTTTCATGAAACTTAAAATAAAATATATCATACATGTTTTAAACGCATCTTATATTATAAATGCATGATTAAAACACGCACACTTCCATAACTATTTATAAGAAAAATATTAAATTATTGCCAGTGGCAGTAAAGAAACAAAAATCTTTATCAAGGCAAGAATATTTAAAAAATATATTCAAAAAGTTTTTAAAATATTATGAAATCTTGATTACATAATAAAAATTACTATTTTTAATTCATATTAAATTTCAATCATATATAGATAAAAAAATATTTTAACTTAAGATGATGAAGATTCATCAAAGTAGCACTCATTGATCAAAATTTACACAATCATGCAGGATTTCCTTGTTACCACTGATGTACACATATAAGTAGGTCTCGATGTAGTTTAGGATTATCCGTCGCCCAATCATGGTGGCCAATGTAGTTTTAAATTAGAAGTACCTAACGAATCTTCTCATATTAAAATTATACTTAATATTTATGAATTGTATTATTCTAAATTTTTTAACCCAAAATATTTAATATAATGGAGATCAATAGAATAAACAAATTAAAAAATATATCATAATTCTGTAAGTTTCATGAATCTATTTTTAATACATTTAATTTAATTGTATCTATTTACACAAAATTTTGATGCATAATTATATTTTACATTCAAAAAAATATTATATTTTCAATCTAAAAGTATATTTAAAATATTTTAGATTAATATTTGATTGATATTCAAATTCTAAAAATATATTAAGTATAAAATAAAAAAAAATTTTGTATAACTAAAGTAATATATTGTAAAATATCATTAATTAAATGTACACTGTCTTTAAAACTTATAACATTATTTTGTTTTTTTTTGTAAATATGTAAATCACATTTTATTGTTAATCATTCATAAATCTATTTTGCCATAAGTTTAAATAGTTTATAAAGTTTGTAAAGTTAAATTATTACTTTCAAAGAATCTCAATAAAAGTAATTTCTTTGTTCACTTTAAATTCTATACTTTTTTTTTTTTTAATATCAAGTACTTCGTATATTAAAACTAAGTGGTCACCATGCTTAAAGAAAAAACGAACGAAAACACCGTATGCAGGATTAAATTCGTTCGACTTTCTTACGTATGCCATTAAACTTTGACACTTCACACAGTTATCGACAATTTTGGATCACGACGCTGATGATGTCTTTAAAATAGAAAGACACCAATAGCCCTAGGCGCAACGTGTGGATTTTTTCTTGTTTTAAAAAACGGCAGATGCGCTAAGGTCACATGAAGATCTCGGTGGATCGGCTAACATGCAGTCACGACGCGGGCCTGTCGAGCACCGAGATTTCTATTAATCTAAGGCCGCGTGTCGTTGGATCAGTCAGTAGTAGCCCGCGTGGCCTATAAACCCTGTCGTTTTGTTCACTCACAAATTTGGCAACCTTACGCAGACATTTTTCATAGTGCGTTTCCGTACAAATGTATATAAGGTAGCCAGTAAGACATGCTAAACAGCCCTCACAGTATGTTGAGCAGCTTGCTCGTTCAGCTTCAGCAAAATAGTTGTTTAGTTGACTGATTGTGTATTCAAAAGACTGTCGGTCCAACTGTGGATTAGATATTTAATTTGGATTTGTTTAATAGATTTACAGAGAAAACTAATATTCATTGTTTTTATGATTAAAAGTCTCATAAAACTTTAAAAAACTTACGATTATAATATATTCATTTTTGTATATCACATGTAATAAAATTTATACATAAATCAATTATTTTGTATATAAATATATTTTTAATGATCTATGTAAAATTACTTTAACAGAATAAATAAAATATATAATTTATAAAATTTAATCGATGAATTTAAATGTTCTCAATACAAACAATAATAAGTCAGACGTTTGAGAATCTGGCTTACTAATATAATTTAATATTATCAAATTTACATTTAGCTGTTGACATTTTTGTAAAAATTATATAGCTTAGATTTTTTATTCAATTAAAATGCATATAATATGAACTTAGTTTTGAAAAATAATATAAATAAATAGATTTTAAACACTGACCCTATCTCCTAATTCTGTAGGAAACCTTGTTTGAAATTTAACCATAGAGCCCTCGCTATAATCTCTTTGGATAAAGACCTTTAGACAATTTTGAGGAGGCCCTCCGCCACCTTGTCCTCGACCAGCTGACATGTCTTCCAAAGGTGTGTGATTGCTCTACAACGACAAATTTAATATTTTATACAATTTTTCAATAACATTATGCAAATTCATTTAATTATTTAAAAATCAAATAAAGGAATTTCAGTTCATTGTTTATATAATAGAAATTAAATACGCAAGTAACGAATATATAAATACGTACGTCACTGTAAATATTTTTTTCTTAATAATTATACGAAACTTGAAATATTTAAAATTTAGTATGTAGGTAACATGATTTATAATAAACCGCACCCTGGTATTTTCATAAAGTTTTTATAGATAAAAATTTTCAAAACAATTATTTTCGTATATATTTTTATAAATTTCTAGCGAAATAAATTTTAATTCATTGTTAGAAAAAAAAAAATTATTTTATAAAACGTAGAAAAAATCGAGAAATAAAGGGAAATAAATGCAATAAATGATCGGGAAAAGCGCACAGATGAAAGAGAGACTAGAGAGTGGAATGAACTTACCATGGGCATTTTGAGCTTCGTCTTGCGAGCGGGTCGAGGACAAGACGGTAAAATCCACACCGGCCACGGGATCTTTGCTGGTGTCCGTTGCGACGAACCACAAATTTTTTCTCAAGCAATGATTAAGTTCAATTATATCTTACAGAAAAATCGTTTATTTAACGTCGAGCACGCACAGAGGATTCAATGGGTGCGTACAGCACTGCTCATACTCTGATGAAAACTCGCTGATTCGCACTCATTCGTTCGTAGAATGTACATATACACATACATATAAACATATATATGTCGTTATATGTGCATCAGTAACACTGTAGAGGTAGATGCTAACGTCGACGGTTCACAGAAACGCAACGATATCACAGAAGAGAGAAGTGCAAATACGTGAACGAAGGTACATAAAGAATAAAAACTGTGTTGAACCATAGGAAAATGGAAATGGAGTGAAATGTAAAGCGCGGTAATACAATAAAATCTGACTGATTTTATACTTTAAAAAATTTTAATTTTTTACTAACCTATTGACACCGAAAAGAAATTATTTGTTTATGAACCAAAACTTATTCTGAATCATACGGTACACGTTATACTTAAATAAAAATAAATTGAATATATATTAATATTTATGCATGTTTATTTTATTATTTTTTTAGGTATTTTTGTGGGATTAGAGAAATTAATTTTTCATTAAAAAGTAAATTAATTAAAATAATATGAACTAATAAATTAAAATAAATTTAATGCAAAAATATTGATTATTTTAAATTTTGGTTGTAATAAAAATTTATTACTTTTATAAAATTTTATGAAATATAGATTTTACAACCTCTATAGTTGCTGCTTCAATATCAATTAAATAAATTTTTATTATGATATTTGTTATAAATAAATTTCAAACATTAAATGTTAATATTTATAGATATGTGGTCAAGTAAAAGCAAAAATATTTGACAAAAATAGTCAAGAGTTGATAGTTATTTGATCAATGCAAGGAATATATAAAAAAATAATATATTAAAGTTTCAAATCTACACAACACCATAACTTGAATAGATGAGGAGACTGTAAAAGTACAAAATTTTTATAACTTTCTACTCAAGTTAAATTTTTATAACTTTCTACTCAAAATAATGCACTTATCAAAATATGAATTTTGTATTTTTAGCCAGCGCAAATAAACAGACAATGTGTAGATATTGATCAAGTAACATTGATTGTCATGGGGATACATACCTAAGCCTATTCTTAATTGTATAATTTTCTGTCTTCAAGAAGAATTAAATTGGCTTTGGATGGTAGAAAGAAATTGAAAATAGATAATTTAAGAATGTATGTCAAATAACTTCACAGTGGAAAAAAAGAACAGCTAAAATCTCACTTAAAAAGATTCGAATAAAAAAGAAGAAACAGTAATATTTTTATAACATAAATATATGTATTCAGTTGAATGCAAATATAAATTTTTCATAACATATATTTTAGTATTAAAAGGAATTAGATACAATAGAAACATACTTACTGAACTAAAATGTTTTTTAAGAGAAACAAAGAGTCTAATGGAATGAAGAGAAAGAGAATAAAGTGTTGAAGAGAAAAAAATAAAGAATTTGAAGATTAGACATTTGAAAAATTACAATTAAAAGGACACATACTACTCTTTGATGAATAATGCAAATCTCAGGAAATAGGAAGGGAAAGATATAAACAGAATTAATAAATAATAAATAAATATAATAATTAAGACATGAAATTGCAAAATATTGAAGCTTATTAGAAAATATGCAGTTTAAGAAAGTATTCAAAGAATATGAAAGTTTACAAAAAGAAAGAGAAAAGCTTGAGAAATAAGTATGCGTTAATAGTATTTTTTATTATTTATTCATATTTTAAGTTTTTGTATTATTATTTATGTTATTTTTTTTTCTTTTTAGAAAAATGATATCAAAGAAGTTCAAGATGAATTAGAAAAATCTTTTAAAGTCTTTAAAAGAAAGAATGAAAAAAATGTAGAATTTAATCATTATAATTATAAGGGAAAACAATGGCAATATATTGTAATAATTTTTAAGATGTTCATAGAAAAAAATTTAAATATATTTTCTTATAATTATTATTAAAATCATTATTGCTTGATTTTCTTTTAGGCTTAAGAGATTTAAGGTTCAAAAACTAATTTGTTCAAGGTATAAAAAAAATGAATATCTTACAAATATTTTATTTTGGTTTAGAAAGTATAATACACTTGAACAAAGAAATATTTTACGTTATATAACAAATAGCTTACAAAGTAATACTAGTTGTAAGGCACTGTTACTCGTTCATGCATCTAAAAGAAGAATATATTCAAAAAATAATTAATCGAGTAATGATTATAAAAAAAAGGTTTTTGTAAAATAATTTGATTTTGTTATTCTTTAAATTTCATTTTATCATAAATATACGTATACATATACTCAACTTATTTTCAACATAAATAATTTGTTCAGTGTAGAATTGATCTTCTAAAGAAAAACTCTAGATATTCAACTCTAATCATTTTTAATTACTTATTTATAATAAGATATATTTTAAATGTTAACAGTACAATTTAAGAATTAAAAAATTAACAATATATATTGAATAAAAATATTTATTTTTTATTATAATGTATTTAACAGAGTTTCAAAATAAATTTTATTATAAAATTATGATTTTAAACTATTAATGATATAATATTATTAATTTTTATTAAATTTAAGGAAATAAGTAATAATATTTTTCAAAATAAAACATCTTGGTAATTGAAAGTAAAAATTCTTAAATAATTAAATAATTTATTTAATATTTTTTATTAAAATTTTTATTTTAAATTATTAACATTTATAATTTGTGTTTTTTTTTATGGAAAATAAAATAATTTAAATGCGCCTATCGATTTATAAGGCAAATGTCCAATAGAGGTCGCTATGATTAAGTGTTCAATTTTTAAAAACTTCGTTATTTAAAATTTGTTAGTTAACTATTTTATAGAATCAATGATTCATCAAATCTTTTATTTATTATTATTATACAATTTTTTGTAAGACAAAATTTTGTTAAATTGTATTTCAAGTTTAACTTTTTGAGTATTTAACGAAATTAGTAGAAAATGAAAGTTGAATATAAATTATTTTTTATAAAAAATAGTCTAGATTTTTCAATGTGAGTTATTGTGATAGCATACAAGTATTTTTTAATGAATGATGAATCTTCAAAATACGAAGTAAGTAAATTAAAAATTCTATTAATTTAAACGTATATAAATTTAAATATGTTTACAATCAGTTATTATACTTAACAAACTTGTTTTAAAATAAACCTTACCAAACCAAACCAAAAAAGGGCAGTAGAAAGATAGTGGCTTGTTAATTCTTGATGAATTTTACTTAAAGCTTAATATATGAAACGATACAACTGGGCGAACTTGAAATTGATTGGGAAAGTATTGCAAATGAATTTCACCCGCGCAGATATATATATATATATATATATATATCTGCGCGGGTGAAATATATATTTACATAAAATATATATGTATATATATATATATTTTCTTGAGAGAGTAATCTTTAGCAATGTATAACCGGAGTCGTGTACGCGGCCTCTATAAGTGCAAGCTACGGCTTGATCGGCGCTACTAATTTATGCTTTAGATCTAACGAGAAAAGACGACGTGAAGGCGAATAAGAATTAAAGAGCAAAGTGCTGAAAAAGAGAGAGAGAGGGAAAGAAGCGAAGCAGAACGCTTTCCTCGATCTTCTTGCCTGCGAAAACTATGCAAATCCTCCTCTATTACTCTCTTCAGACTCGCATAAGATGGAGATTAGTAATGGCGGTGGCTTCTCTCCTTTCTCTTTCTGTCTTCTAACTCAGAGAAGCTGCGGGTGCTTTTACGCGAAATATTCCTTTGCTTTGTAGGCTGTAGTTTTGTGCGGGTTGATCGTTGAAGTTTAATATAGTTTATGGAAAAAATGCCTTGTGGTTGTTTTAAAGTAACATAAAATGACAATAAAGACATTTGTTTGTAAAATGCTATATTTTAAACATCGTTGTTGAACCTTCTAATGCTGAAATATTGTATTTAAATATTAAAATTATTGGAAATATCAAATATTAATATCTAAGTTAATAAAATATTGGATATCAATTTATTTGGCATGTCTGACACAAACTCGCCTCGTTCTACTTATCGACTACATCCTTATATGGAGTAGTGAAATACAAATTGCGTATCTGATGGTTTTTAACATAAATTATGTTTGAATTTTTTTTATATTTTTATGAAATAATATGAGCTTTGCTTATTTACAAATGAATAATCTTTATATTCAAAATTATTCGATACCTAACGGAAATTATCAAAAATAACATGAATCAATGAAATTTTAAAAGGATTATCTTGGAAATACCATTTAAGTACTTCTTTAATTGCTTTTATAATATATTATACCTGTTAAAATTCTTGGTGCGATATATTTTTATCTTTTTTAGCACAATAAGTCTGTTAAATAAGATAAACAGTCATAATTTATCTTTCCTTCAGTAAAGCAACTTTTAATTTTGATTAATATGATAGCGAGAACATCAACTTTTTATTATAAAGCTCAATGATGTTATAACGTTGGTCCTTTATATAAACGCTCACTGTTTTACGCCTTAATTGTTTATCTTAATAAAAATGTGTTCGTAAAGATTTTAATCACCTTTATTTCAAATTAAATTATTTTTTGTGCAAAGAATTCATCAGAATATAGATTAAAAAATGTACATTCGAATAATAAAATTAAATGACTTGATGAATTTTAATATTATTTGTTTTATAAATTAAAGTTACAAGAGAAATTAAAAAAATTCTTTAGATTTATAGTTTTAAGTAATGGCCATTTTAAAATATTAAAATCGAAGGATTTTCTTCAGTATTAATCTTTTATAAAATTCAAATGTTCAAATTTTTTTTTTGTATCATTAGAGTACTTATATATCGATTAGTAATCCACGTTTCTAAATCATAATAACACGATTCTCTCCTCAACCATCGAGATTAAATATAAAACGAAACACGCGTCAATGATTAACGAAGCGAACGCTCGAGTCGGTATACCCGACGCGAAATTACGAATTCAAAATGTACCTTTATAAAATATCCACGAGACAGATGCTCGAAAGATTAATATTCGCGCGAGTGCAGCGCAATATTCTACGATTTTTTCTTTTTCTATTTCTTCCTCCCTCTCTCTCTCTCTCTCTCTTTCTCTCTCTCTCTCTCTTAACTTTGCGAATCTTTCTGAAAGCACCCAACTCGTTGAATTCTTCTCATATATAGCTTTACCGACATCCGTGTAGATTTATTCTTCTCCTACGCGTGGCACTCGCAGATAAACTCGATGCGCCTCTACTACTGACGTTACTAAAATTGAATATACCGCTTGTATGCGTCTAATACTTTACGCATGATTTCTTTTTGAATTTTTGGCTTTATACATTATTTACCGCGTACTTTAAACATTTGCTGTACCTTATTGAAAAATAATTTTGATACATTTTTGATAAATGTTGTTTTGATATTAAAATGACGATTTTTAATTTTATTTGCCTTTGAATGTACAATTTTTCGTGTTTGTTCAATATAAAAGTTTCTTCTTTTTCTATCAGTTGAACATGTCTTCACAGCCACTCAGGTTAATTTAAAGTTTTTACTATAAAAACTTTCTTATAGAGTTGGAATTAGAGGTTACCGAGAAACTATTACTGTGAAAAAAGACTGAGATTTGATCACTTTTTTTCTACAAATACGAGTACACTTTTACAAGTGCAGTTTGTCAAGATAAGTAAATTTAGTTTGAGACAAATGAAAATAACTGAAAAAATTTTTTATATACTTTGACCAAATTGAGAAAATTTTATTACCAAAGTAAACCAAAAGTTATACAGTCATGTGTAACGAATGTCGCAGTTTTAAGTAAAATAGCAGTCAAAAGTACATTCAAACTCTCCCTAATATGCATTAGATCAAAGAAACAATGAAAATGACATATTTATATCCTCGAAATTTAATAAAAAAATAATAAAAAAAAAACTTCCTAAATTAAATTAAATTCAAGATAATCGAATTGTTTCCATCGTCCATTTTTTTTTCCAATCCAGTTCATCTCCGTCACTCTTTCATGCGGCGTGTCAGCGAGGCTCAAAATTAAATTTCAACGAAAAATAATCCTCGGAATCGAAAGCTTTGCACCGGGGTATTGTCTTACGCGTCTCCAGCTACTACGGCAGTCGGGGATAGGTTTGCATTTACGATCAACGCCCGCGCCACACTGGATTTTGTGCGCTTTTTATTATGGCAGTTTTGCGCCCGGATGCCGTAACTCTTCATCCTTTCTTTCTTTCTTTCTTTCCTCTCGTTGTATTTTCGCAATTTCACTCCTAGATTATTATTTTTTTTTTCTTTTTATTGTTTTATTGGCATTTCTTTTTTTTTTCGATTTTCTCTACGATTTTGAATTGTGTCGTTTTTTTCCTCATTCAAAGTCGACTGATCGAAATGGCATTTTGTGATATCGGTTTGTTTTCCATTTAACTGAGATGGAGAGAAGAAAGGGAAGGGTAATCGATGTACAGGAGATCGTGTTAAAAGAGAAAGTTGTGAGTAATTGAAAATTAAACCGCAGTCGAAAGTTTCAACACGGAATGTGCTTGGATTGTGTACGATGTGAATACGGGCGAAATTATTGTTTGTTGTTAAAGTAAATATTTATTCTCTTGGATGAAAACTAAGTTATTTTAACATTTATATTTTGAGATATTTTTCGTTCATTAGTTTTTAAACTTTGAAAGAAAATAATGGAGTAAAAAGTAACGGAAGTTTTAATTAATTTTTTAAGACTTATCCGATAAATAATGTTATAAAAATGTTATTTTCCTTTTGCAGGCGTGCAAAAAATTGACGCATTATTTTAAAAAATCAACATCGAGGAATATAGCCTTTTTAACAATTTAATTTTAAGTTTCAACTAAAAATAAATTAAAATTCAATTTGATTAAGATTTTTACTTTCTAATTAGTATGAAAACTTTAAATTTCAGTATAAAGTTTACCATTTTAGTTTATTGTTGTTACTTCTTGTAAATTGTCGAGTTATATTAAATAAAATTTATCACATAATAAATAAAAATTTTTTTTTAAATAGAAAATTATTTTAGAAGTAGTAAGATTTAAAAAAATGTCTTATTTAGTAAAGCACTAGTTTGAAAAGTCTTTAAACTTTCAAGCAAATCTTTATAAATAAAGTTAGATTTTACAATAAATCATTGAAAGTTTAATTTATAAATCGAATAGAAATAATTGATTGAAATAGTGAATAAAAAATTTGAAAATATGATTATTAGGAATTTATTATAAAAGGTATAAAAAGAAATTGCTCTTAACTGCAAAAATAATCGAACGCGATTTTTCAAACATTTCTCCATGAACCTCAATAGCAAATAAAGTTTTTCCTACGAAGTATTATAATAAACAATAATTCTTCCCAATAATCGTTGGTTTTACTATTTGGTAAAACAGAAATAAAAAAGGTAAAAAGAAAAAAAAAAAAGATACGTAAAAATGTTACAGAGTTAAAAAGAACGGGAAAAACATCGATGAATGCTTGCGACGTGCTCAATTCTCGGGGAGAAACTTGCGGTACAATGCATACATATGCGCCATATCTCGATGGCTCGATGCTACTCCGCTCAAACAAACTTTGCCGAACCGTACAAACCTTGCAGTCCTGAGAATCGAGATTCTCGGTGCCCTTGGACATACACATGCATCGATAGATTTGTATATCTTTATATATATATTTCTGACTATTTGATTATTCGGCCAAACTTAAAATCGCGCAGTTATCATGTATAAAGTATCTATACGACTTTTCCCTTCACCTCTGGGATGGTTTTCCGAGGCCGTGAGCTCGCGTTAAGTTGGATACATGCACGCATCGATGGATGTAGAAGAGAAATAGAAAGAGAGAGAGAGAGAGAGAGAGAGAGAGAGAGAGAGAAAGAGAGAGAGGAAAAGAGACGCCAAGGTGATTTCCGCTCTCGAATTGCTTTGGCAGTTCGTGTGCACACAGTTACACGCCCGACTGATTTCAGAAGCGTATTCAACTTTAAAGTCCACGGATTTTCGGTTGACCTTAAAGAATTGCTAAGTTTTTTTTTCTATTCGCTAATTTCTTTTCTATCGTATAAAAATGATCGTTCCTCCATATATTCTTTTAACGTGTCTTTTAGTTTCTCCGTTATGTTTTATAAAACTTTGCGGAAGATGATTTTTGCTTTACGAAAATTGGAAATAACATGAAGTACACATAGAAGCCGTTAGAAATGATATTAAACTGAAATGTGGAAAGAAATAAGGTGTTTTTGATTTAAAGAAAAATTTGTCATTTCAGGATTGAAAGAAAAATTGCAAAGCTATTGAATTTCCAATGTGACACTGATAAAACTGGTTTTCGACAAAAATATTTTCTTAACCGTATGATATAACATAAATAATAAAATAGTCTGTATAAATATATTTATATATGTTTAATATTAATTAAAAATTGACACTCTCTTAAGCGTATAAATAAATATATGCAAAAAATTTTTTAAAATTTCAAAAGAATATTTATGTAATTACTTTTTAATTTATTAAGGCTGAATTTTTCAGTCTACACACATTTACATCTATAAATACATAAAAACGGAAATTACAAAACTTCTATTATTCAAATAAGCATTTCATCGACAAAAATTTAAAAAATAATAATTTTCATTAAAATAATTAAATTTAAATAAAATATTTTTATTCGAAATGTTTGAGCTATAAAAAGTAAATATATGCATGGGTTAATGAAATGGAAAAAAAAAAAAATAATGAACAAGCAGAAAGTACAATAGCAAATAATCGAGCATACGAAACTGTGCTGCACACAGTAAATGAGAAAACAACAATAAAATAGATTCGTTGAATTTTTCAAGCACGTCTTTCAATTCGATTTTCCAATTTTTGCGATGTCTTTCTCATCTTCTATTACGATATATTTGATACGTAATCTTGTATCGATAATATTATTATTTGTAGTAAATTAAAAAAAAAAATGAAGTTATTGTTAATATTATGCGTTTTTTTACTTTTCGTAACTTGTTTGCAATTATTGGGGAATGAATAGTTTTAATTAAAAAAAATTTATATTATTTCGTATGAAATTTTTTATAGTTTTTCACTTAGAATGAAAATTTCGATTCTAAATTCAAAATATTACAAGCGTAAATGGAAATATTAGATAAAAACATTTTTTAAACTTCTGGAAATTTTTCATATTCTAAATAAGAAAACCAAAAAAAAAAAAAATTCGTGACTTGCCCTGAATGTTATTTTATGTTGTACATGAAACGACGACACGTATTCGGTTTTTATACGTTTTCGAATCGAAGTTTAGTTTACAGAATTTATGCGTTTCGAATTTTGTATTGTTTTGTATATATTTCGCCAAAAATTTTGAAAAATTTGTAAAAAATATTATTCACTGGATCGATATTTAGTGTCTGTGAAATAAAATATTAAAAATTCTCTTGTAAAATTGAACTTTTGTAAAAAAAATTTACTTATAATGATACAATAAGATAAAATTTAAGAGATAAAATTTATCAAAAATTATTAAAAAAATACTAAAACATACTTTGATGAGAACCAAATACGATTTTGTGTGAAAACAAAAAAGGTTTTATTCGAAAGTTTGATATAAAATTTATTATTTTCATTGTTAACATCAACGATGCCCAACCACAACACATAAACCATTATCTACCTATATCCAGTGAATAAACGAGCAAATAATCGGATGAAATCTACACCAAATAAATATTATCTCCGGATTTTTTAATCCCCGTAGTTGTACGACGCGTGAAAAACATTATGAAAATTTTAGCGCTACAAAAGTTCAGCCGGTCGCATAAATTGCGCGTTCCCTCGCACTTCACCGATTTCCGAATTTTCACCTCACAGCCAACGCGGCGCATCGTTAACGCTCGCTCGTAATAAAAGCGCGCTAATCCAAGATTCCTCGCCTCGCGAGAGCGAATCGGTCAGCAGCCGGCGCGGTGCGATTCTCGCGACGACTCCGCGCACACGCTCCCGCACACTTACGGGTCCACGTATCGTGAATATATACATGTATCGTAGATATATATCCACGGCGGCGATGTGATAAGGCGCTTGCGCGCCCTCCTCCTCCTCGTCTCTCTCTCTCTCTCTCTCTCTCTCGCTCGCTCGCTCGGTTCCGTCTCTCCGGGTCAACGGCAAACTTGTCGGCGCGCACGGCGGCCAGTCTACTCGCAAGTCTTGCGCTGTCGCACTCGCGTGCCGCGCGCTTACTTCCACCCAGCACCGAGCGAAAAACCGGCGAGCGCGTTCGCCAGGTTTATATCTCAGTGGTTACGGACGGGCTACGCTCGGCCCGCGCTCTTTACCTTCTCTCTCCCTACTCCGGTTTTGTTTGTTTTGCCTACGGCGAAAGTGGACTCTCTCTCTCTCTCACTCTCCTCTTTCTCTCTTTTTCTTTCTACGATTAGAGAACGGGAGAAGAAGCGTGTACAAACACTGACGGTTGGAAGGGAGAATCGAGGAGCTCCGCTAATTTTCTCTCCTCTCTTTTCGTGCGTCTCATTTAGTAGCCACGAGCGCCCGTGCTCTCTCCCTCTCTCTCTCTCTCTCTCTCTCTCTCTCTCTTTCTCTTTCTCTTTCTCTCATTCCTTTCCTCTGTTTTTTCCCATTATTGACAATCGTGCGCGCTAATGTATACAAACAGAGCGAGGCGATTTCGCCGACCCTTCCGAGTGCCATTTTACGAATGAAACGAGAAAAGTGGAACGGTGGTGGTAGTTTTATTTTGTTGTAACCCCGTCGAATGTATACGTTCGCTTAAGCATCGAGTAAGAAGGAAGGATAAAGGACGAAAGGCTTTTTATCGAAGGAAATCGAGATGATTTCTGGGTATCTTGGAAACGAGATCAAGTAGCGAGAAAATTTTTCGATAGCCGCAGGTGTCAGTTCTCTCGAATCGCGAAGACGCAAGTTTGCGGTCGGCGGAAGGATCAGCGACTCGCGAGGATCCAACGATGGATCGCGTTTGCTGGACCTCACCGAGAGGTACGTTCGAATGCTGTTATTTTTATTCCAGACAGGAAATTAAAGAGTAAAGTTGACGTTGAGAAAGATGATCGAACGATGATCGAAAGTTTTTTGATACGATAAATATTGCTCTATTACTTTATTTTTTTTTTTTTTAAGCTATATTTTTGTTTCATAAAAATAAGTTTTTTAAAAATCAGACTTTACTTTCTTTTAAAATGAATAAAAATAATTTTGGATTAGCGTTTTCTTTTATAAGACATTTTTATTGAAAAGTTTTATAAAAATTTTTTCATCATTTTATTTTATTTAAAAGCTTTTAAAAAAGCATTCATTTTTCTTTTCTTTATTTTTTAACGAACCTTTTCTTTTAAGGCTTTGAATAAAATTTTTATCTTGAAATTGATTAAAGATGGCAATTTAACGCTTTAATTACCTTAACGTAATTATTTTTTGAAAGGTATGATTATTTAATTGTTGAAATAAATGAACAATTTAGAATATCGAAATTTATTAAACTAGAAAATTTTTCGCGTTATATTATTAATTATAAAATAGGCAATTATTCAAAGTAATAATCGCTTGCAATAAATAATTATTCTCCCAAATATAGAATTTCGTATTGATTTGAAATTGAATACATTGTAGGTTTAATGTATAGTTTTATACAGGAAAAATTTATTGATTATTTTGAAATATGTTATCCACTTCATTGTTGTAAATTTAAAAATTATTAATTTCATTTATTGGAATTATTGTAATATGAATTAATTATGTTTGTTAACTTACGATAACTTGTTAATTTCTCACTCGAACAATAATTAACGAATAATTATTATGTTGTAAACCATACAAAGAAACTCGTAGTTGCCCTTTTGGTAATCATAGTTTCAGCATCTACAATTTCCTATGATTATAGTTTGTAGCATAATCTGATAACGTCATAATTGCTTCTTTTACAACTGGCGATGCTACACTTTTCCAACATTTTCAACGATAACAAATACAAAATTACCGTACATTGTAGAATTTGAAATTTTAATACATTTTTTTTTTCAATGTATATATTATTCATTGATATATTTATTTTCATACAATATCGATATTTTAATTAACGTCGACTGTTTATTTTAATGTTTAATAAAGAAAGACAAAATTTTATAGATATTTTAGTAATTGATGTGTTATATCATGAATGATCAACTTATCTATCGCTTATAATATTTTACCTTAAAATTTATTCAATATTTATCAATAATATCGCATTATAGATCGATAATAAAAAAAAAAAAAAAAAAAAACGCTTAAAATTTTATTTCACAATATTTAATTTTCATAAGATCATAAATAGAATATACGCGGTATCATTTAAAAACGTTATTTAATGTAAAATCTATTAAGAATGTGATAGGATTTTGAAATGAAAAAAAAATACGATGTAAAACTGGGAGTAAAAAGATGCTCAACTATAATTACGTTGCACATGATGTCGTTTTTAAATTAAATCCTCTACTCGACATAATTTAAATCATACATTTAAAATTTAATAACGAAATACAAATTTCAATTAATCTGTTTTTATCAAGAAATATACCAAGAAATAAATTATACTAATAGCGTTGAGAAAAATATTATCGCTTGATATAATCGCAACCTTCAAGTTCAAGTACAATCCACTATCGAATGTTTGATTTTTATCTATAAATAATTTAAATGAAATCAAATAATTTTCGGTATATTTTATACATGAATTTTTCAAAAAAAATTTACAAAATATTTTTAAAATTTAATTTACTACTCGAGCGAGGTTACATTTTTTTAAAAATCAATTCGTACGCCAGAAATTCGTTTGAATGTAAAATATGCTTTGAAAAATGGAACTTTAAAATCGAAGAAAAAAAGCAGTACTGAAATTTCAAACCATTTAGAGTTAGGGACCTTTCGATGTGAACGTCGCGTTTATTTACACAACTGGAAAATATACTCGTACAGACGCTTCGAATTTTTCGTTTTGTCGTATCGACGATTTTAAAGTCTGTCCGTGTTTGATAAAAAATATTTAACTTGCTTTGGCTTCCGGTTAAACGATTATTTAAAAGTTTTTCAAGAAAGAAAAAAAGTCGCGTTGCTCGAACAATCGTCTTTGACTCCGTTCTAATGCCAATGTTGTTTTACAAGCGATAAAACATATTATCATAATAAATTGATCGTAACATCTGTGAGCTAAATTTAAGTAACAATATTTTTAAAAAATATTTCATTGCATCTTGATTTACTGTAATCTTACAATAAAATGACATTTACGATGATATTTATTTATTTAATAAAAGATGAATATTTTCAAAAGTTTATTTTTCAACGTGTTTATTTCATTCAGCCACAAATTAATTTTAAAATAAAAAATATATTAAATCCTTTGAAAACCATTAATCGATAAGTAATTTTTTCTCAGATTTTAAGTCAATTTTCAATCCAATTTATAAATGTAGTATAAATAATAAAAACATGAATTATTAATTTTTTTTTTTTTTTTTTTTTTGAGGATATTAGTAAGCTAATTTTTTTTTAATTTTATGAATTATAAAATAACGTTTTTGTAAAATTGTTTCATTTTTCCATTATATTCGTCGATATAAAATTTTTTATGATATTACTGCGAGCTTTTAGAAATGTCATATGATATTTATTATTCATGATGTATTTGGATTTACTTTTTAACAAAAGTTTTCATAACTCATTAAATCACAAGTAATTGTATATTTATCATAAAATATAAAATTACAAGTAGTAAATATAAATGTAAGTAACGTTAATATCTTTTCCTCTTAGCTTTTATTTTAACGACTTTTTCATAATGTGAAATCCAGAAATGAAAAACGCGTGACGATGATATTCGTAATAAACAACGAAAGTAATAAAAACTTTCTACTTTGACAAATTATTTATAAAAGCGAGTTTTTCTAGAATTTTAATATAATATAATTTATCGTTAAATCGAATGCAAACGCCAAACGAATTTGTTCATTTAAAAGTGCGTGTTAAACATTGCCGTACGTAAAAATCCGAGATGGATAACATTTGCAATGAGTTATATAGTATATCTTATGGATAGCAATTGATAAGGCATTGTTTCTCGCTCTCAAAATTTCAAAGTGTTATTACGTCATCGGGGTTAAAGTCAATGGCGCTTTTTTCTAATAATAAGAAAAGCCTCCGAGCAATATCGCTCTGACAAATTAATTCCTATCGACACTTTTAATAAAAGCGATTCCATACCGATATAGCTTATGTCGGCTCCGTTGGTCAAGATTGCTTTAAGATGAGCGAGAAATTTTTTCCATCATTTTTTTCTCACACGAGCTTGCGACACGCATACAGACGTATAGGAACGCGCGAGAAATAGCGGATGATGTCGCGAACTCGGTTGGTGGGGAAAAAAGTTTAACTGCTCTCGGCACGTCAGGGTTAATCCGGCATCGAATCACTCACAGGCTTACGCCTTTGCGAATAGTGCGATGGTTCCCTTCTCCCTTCTTTACTCTTTCTCTCATTCTCTCTCTCTCTCACTTTTTCTCTGTCTTTCATCCAGTTTCAGTTACTATATATTTCTATTAATTTTCTTTTCTTTTTCTCTCCCAAGTTTTTTTTTTTTTTTCGTGTTCGCGCGATGAAGATACGATTCTCTTTTTTTCTCGTTAAACCAGGGACCTTTTGACTTTTTGCGGTCTTATTTAAAAATTATAGGTTTATGAGTAATTTATTTTTAAATTGCTAATTTCTTTAGTAATTTTAGTATTACTGTCATATTTTTTATAAAAAATAATTAATTAATTTTTAAATGAATATATGAAATGATTAATTTTTTAACTTATTGATATTCAATTACTATTTCGGAATTATCGCGTTATTTTGACTTCTAATAATAAAATAATCATGCAGGAATTGATTATCTGATAACTTGTGAGCCACAATAATATTGATCGGTTTCAAATATTCAAACATTATAATAATTAATTTAGTGTTGGTAAACATTTAATTCCTTGGTAACTATATCCCCTATTTTGTTCGAGTTAAAAGAAAAAAGAGTACGATTGATTAAAAAATACATTAGACACATTTTTCCATTAGCTTTGAAATCTGCATTATTTACGATTGATAAAAACTATATTTTTATAGTATCAATTCATTGCATCGGGAAAATTTTTAATAAAAAAAAGGCACTTTGGCTGTGGTGTCAGGCCTTCGCCTTTAAATGACTTTTTTTTTTTCTTCAAACGATATTTTTTATCCATACAACTGACTATTTAGAAACGTTTAAGTGCAACGTTAAAGAACTTCTCCTTATTCCTTTCTCTTCACCGAGTTATTATTGCGGTCAAAAGAAGGAGGTGTAGCAAACAGATGTCGCATAAAAACGACACTCGACTCGCGCATTTTTACTTCGGCCACGATTTTTTTTCCTTTTTTTTTTCTTCTTTGCAATTTCTTTCAAGTCGTAACTCGAGTGCGCTTTGGACGGCCGTTGCATAATGATACTTTAGCTCTACTTTAAATACACATCAAACAATCGAGAATTAAACTTAAAAAGAATCTTGTTTCTCCGTTCTGTACTCAACGAAGAGGAAAAGTGCCTTTAATCAGTCGTTTTATTAAGCGGATTAATAGTTTTGCGTTTAAGGTATACATATAGTGTAGAATGTCGATAAGAAAAATTGAAAATTCAATCGCAAAACGTTTTAAAAATAATTGGAAATTATTTACTTTTTTTATTTAATTTTTAATTATCGCTTATTTTTCTAAAAAATAACGGAGAATAATATTTTAAAGTCAACTATACGCTTTTCGTTGCGATTTTATGAATGCGAAAAGTTTGTAATACACATTTCACATATAAAATAAACGTAATTTTAGTCGGCATTAGAATTAAAAATATCAATTTTCAACATCCCGAAAACTTTTGTTTATTCAGTAATGTCTTTGCCGCAGTTGATTTTAAAAAAGTTTTATATTACCACTTTTAAAACAAGCAAGTTTAGAGTTAAATTGAATAAAATGAGCTTTTATGAAAGTCTAACGAACTTCGTTATTTTTAGAAAGTGTTATGAAATTTTTTTAAATTTTATTGAATCACAATTTTCTTAATTAATATTTACCAAACATAATTTTGACTTTTCTATTCTAATATTGTTTGAGTAAACTCTTTCACGCTATTTTAGTACTACGATGACTCCATTAGACTCAATATCAATAATAGTTTAAGATTTAAAAGTTTTAAATGCGTTTTAAAGTTTGACAACATTGAGTATTGCTTCACATCATCGCTTTAATTTTAACTTCTGTATTTTATAGGGTGTTTTTAAAGGGTGCTCTATTAAAAATTGTGTATTTAACAATAAATTTTAATTATTTCGGAGTTTATTTCAATGTGGATTGCCGAAAGATTGTTAAATACATATAACAAAATTCAAAAGATTTGGAAACAAATTTTTTGTGATAAAACTTTTTGATTAATGTACTTGTTTTTTTTTTTTTTTTTTTATAAAATCTAGAATTTAATAATTTCCAGTCAAGCCGTCGCCGTTACTTTATACATTTAGTAAATGTTATATATTTAAAAACATACGGTAAACCTTTAACGATAACACATTTAATATTCTTTGATCAAGTTAAAAATATTATAGTAAAGTTAATTAAAAAGGTAAATAAAGTAAAGCGAGATTAATTAAAAAATGTTGGCATGGATGTTGCGCAGTTGACATGTAAATTTACAATATATATTACAGAAAAAGATATGAAAGTTATATTCGAAGCTATACGCGTCAAATGCATGTACTTGTTCAACCAACTAAATTAGAAGGTTTGGTTGCTGACACTGCAAAACGGCCGTTAAAGAAAATTATTTTATCGCAACACCGAGTAAATTCTCTTTTCAGCGAGTAAAATAACACTGCTGCACTTAGCTGTAGCTGCGAAAGCTTTGTCGCGAAAATCTTTCAAAAAAGTGTTCGTGTGCTGTATACGCTATAATTTTTTTCTCTCTCTCTCTCCCCGTTCAAAGTCTCGAAAAAAAAGTAGAACAAAACATTGACGACAAGGAACGACTCGAGCGTGCAAATTCTCCAACGAATCCGAGAATTAATCAAATTTACTCTTTGCACTGATTTAAAAGCATATTATTCATTCAAAGCGCATCTTGCGTAAAATTCGCATTTGTTTAATAGATTTAACAATCAAGTTATATAGATGATGGATGTGTTGGATTTAAAACAGCTTACGTTCCCAGAACTTACAAAAGTATTAAATAAACGATTGTTACATTTATGAGAATATAAGAAAATCATATTAATTTTTATAATTCTCAGTATTAATTTTATTATAAATAATTAATTTTTCATAATTATATTATAAAAATTATAAATCCTCTATTATAATCGTTTAGTTTTTGTTTTATGAAGAAAAAAACTGCAAATAAGCATATAACAACAGTATCACGTCTGACTAGTCCCTGTAAACTTCTACTTGAATGAATATTTGCTTGTATTCTACAAGAATTTTGAAACTTGTACTATTTTAAATCATTTTTAAACTCAAATAATTTTTGTTTTTTTTTCTGTTTGTTTTATAAAATAACTATATCTATTTAATCTTAGATTCTTTTAACTATTAATTATACCCAAAAGTATATTACACAAAATAAAACTAATATCAAATATGGCCTTTATTTAATTAATTTTCACGTTTGTTTCTAATAACGATTAATAATTAAATTTTATGCTACTGCATAGTAAAATTTTCACATATAAACGTAATTGGAATAATAAATAAAATCATACTTTTAATAGCCCTGAAATTCGTGGTTACACACATACAGTCGTTTAATTATTACTATAGCTCACAACGATAAAAAATTAATAAGCTCGTCAATGACACGACTGCGTCGGAGAAGCAATTAAGCGCACGTGTTCAATATGTTCATCCCCAAAGTTGTTTCGATTCTATGATATCCCTCTAACATAAATCAATCCTCGCGCGTATAACGTACGACGCACGATGGCGAGCGTCTTATCGGTGCATTTCGTCGACGATATAGTCGGTGGGAATTCGAGATAGAATCAAGGATAATCATACATATAACTTCGCAACGCTTGAAAATCTTGCGCGCGTGTGCGTGACTCCATTTTTGTAAACGAAAAAAAAGAAAAAAAAAAAAAAAATAATAATAATAATAATAATAATAATAATATGCGAGGGGTAGAAGCGGAGGAGGAAGGAAAAAAAAGATGTAACCTGCGCGAGAGCTTATCCCTGGCTATAGAAAGATATAGAAGCGGTAGGAGAGAAAGAGAGGAGAAAAAGAAATAAAGGACGAAGGGATCAGAGTGTAGGTTTTCACGAGGGAGAAAGAGAAAGATAAAATATATGTCAGCGGCGATGCGCGGAAAGGGAAGGAAGCTCGTCTCGGAGGGCTTGCTCACCGCGGCCGTTGCTGAAAATAGAATACCTTGAATTTTCAGCGCCGACTAAAAACACGTTGGGAAGGGTGACGGGAAAGACGCGGAGCGAAAGAGAGGAGAAAGGGATGAACTGGATTTCTGTTGGGAAAAAAATTTTAGGGGTGTGTCGAGATTGTACCCGTAACGGCGCGGCTTTCGACGATTTAAAAGGTTCGATCTGTAGTTTTTTTTTTTTGAATTTTGAGTAAAAGCAATTTTATTTTTCTTTTCTTTTTTTTTTTTTTTTTTTTTAAGAATATAAAGTTTTTTTTTTTTTTTAACTAAGAAATATTAATAAAATAATAATATTTGATTTTCATTAGAATAATTCAGAGAATAAAATATGGATGTTTAATATTGAGTCCCGAGTAAAATTACAGAGTTAAATAAAAAAAAAAAAAAAAAAAAAAAAAAAATTAAATAAATAAATCGAGAATCGAATTAATAAAATAAAAAAATTTTAACAAAAGCTTATTCCTTTAGGTCGTTTTAACTATAACTTTTAAAATATTCCCCGGTAATCAAGATAGTATTTTCGAAATTTCCACTCTTTTACAACCTAAATAACGACATGTATGGTTTACGAGCAGGTTCCTTATTAACATAAAAAATGCTATATAACACGAGGTTATCCTTCCTTCATTTTCATATTATGGCACATTATGATTGAATATATTGTTTTTTTTTTATTTTCTTTTTTTTTCTTGTTTTTTTAAAGTAAGGTAGATATTATTGTATTATAACTGTCCAAAAATGATCTTTATTTTATTTTCTACTTCGTTAAAAAAAAGGTTTATGCAGTAATGTTATTTATCGTTAAATATATATTAGCTCTTTACATGGAATCAGAATACTTTTTAAAATAAAATAATATGGATGTTAAACAAATTGTTAAAATTCATTTTGTAATAATTAGGAATTTTTTTAATTTCCTTTTTTCGTTTATGCATAATTTTATGCGAAAAATATTTTTCATCGTTTATTTTGCATTTTTTTGTTGTATATGGTTAAGAAGTTTAGGAATTTTCAACTGGTATTTTAACATTTGGAGTACAATTCAACGACAATACATTGCCGTGAAATTAAAATCTCGCGGGAAATTATGCAAATGCCATCAAGATGTACGTCTTAGCAGCACTAATAATATTATTATATTACAAGCACAAAAAGCTATAAATTAGACTTGAATTTAAAAAAAAAAATCATACAAAAAGTAATTTCGATTGCGTATAAAATATAAATAAAAACAAAGTGTCGAATCACCGAGAAAATTATCCTTTCGGCGTCACAAGTGTTTTACTCAAAAGTTACCAATCAGCCCATTATTTATTCAAACTTTCGGCTTTTCGTCCAATCATTGTTTACCTTTCGGGTTTACCGAAGGAAAAAAAGATAATAAATCTCGTCGTCTCTCGGTAAAAAAAAAAAAAAAAAAACTTAAAATGAATGATCGCGAATTGGCGTGCTCCTATCATCTCAGCCATGCACGAGCTCTGACGTATCGTTCCAAAAATAATCGCGACGAAAAAGCTCCGGCGATCCGGTACGAAGCGGAAACGTTTCGTAATTTGTATCGCGTCGCGTTGGCCCGCGCGATTATAAAACGTACGTATATAACAGAGCGCGAAAAGCAATGGCGTCGCGCGCGTCCTAGAAATAATCGGCGAATGGCGTGTCTTCGTTAATTATAAGCGCGAGAGCGTATAAGGGCACGTAGAAGAAAGCCGTAGAAGAAAGAAAAAGTGCCGCTTTGTTTTCTTCGCTCGAATCCTACTAACGCGACTCGGAACTCTTTCATCTATTATACGAGTCTGCGAGGGAGCGACCGAAAGAAAAGGCATTAATAATACCAAACTATTTGTTATTACTCCTCGGATCGTAGCCGGCCATCGTGTATTGGTTCTTTTATTTCTCATGTCGTTTTTATTTAAATATACACGATTGGCTTATTTTCTCAACTAATGCAACTCACGTTGTCTTACAACGTAAAACCATATCGAGTCGTTCGTGGGTCCGCTCGATGATTTTTTACGCGGCGTTGCTATTTGCATTCGCTGCTCTATTGCTTGCTTGCTTGCGCTTAATAAAAGCGATGTCTGAATTATTTAATCACGAGTCACTGCTGCATAATCGATGCGTTGAATGTAATTCATATTTAATTAGATAGGTACGTCATGTACGTGGATGATAACTAATTATGAAAATATGAAAAATGCTTTACTTAATTAGCTCTCCATCGTAATTAATTGTGTTTAATTTTAATCACTTGTAATTATTTACTATATATTAATCATTATAATTTAATGCCTTTATTTATTTTTTATTTTTTATTTTTTATTTTTATTCTTTAGATTATAATAAAACGGAGGTAATAAATATTGCAAGAGTAACGATTATAAAATTAAAAAAAAAAAAAATTTTCATTGTATTTTAATCATCGAGAAATAATAAGCGTTTTGACAAAAATAGATCGATATAGAAAAACAACACACAATTATTATTATAAATAAAGTACCCATATTTCGATAAACGTCAATCTCGTTCAAAGATGACTAAAACTTTTATCTCATATGAAACATTCGAGCTGTCCAATAAAGTTAAAGATTAACCAAGTCAATAGCACAATTCTAAATCGATTAATCCTCTTCTACAAAAAAAAACAAGAAGACGGCAACAGTCGTCGAAAGAAAGAGAGAGAGAGAGAGAGCAAAAGAATACGTTGTTGTCATCGCTGTATATCACGTGATACGTTCGATCGGTCAATAACAAAACTCGATACATTTCGATGTAAGCAAAAGAAAAAAAGAATTCCCTTGTTTCCAATGATTTCTTTTCGCAAAAAAAAAAAAAAAAAAAATTAATAAAAGATAAAGGTAACGAAAACAAAGAGATTTTCTCGCGTGTCGAACGGCTAAACGGACGTTTTCTCCCTTTGCATATGGTGTATGTATTAAACTTGTGTGCGAGGACCGAAAATATTCGGTAATGTTAGTTACGTAAAGAGAGAAAATTTATTGAAGTTACGGTAATATATAATACACTCGTTGTTGGGTATAAGTGGAAATAAAGAGGCACGCAACATTTCGAGAACGAAATCGTAATTCTTTTTGCAGAATGAAATTTTTTTTGCGTTGCATATACATTCGTGCGTATGAACTCGGATCGGCGCACTATCGATATGACATTACCCTGAAGACCCGATGAAAAAACGAAAATTTTTATTATTTCTCGTCGATACGTTATGTGTGGTGTTTTTTTTTTTTTTTTTTTGTTTTTTCAAATTTTATTTTTTTTCAATTCAATAAAAATTTGGGCGCTTAGCGATACAGAAGCATCGTTGCGCAAAACTAATAACAGGAGAAATTTTATTAGAGGTGTTCGGTTACATTATACAATGCAATCCACACCCATATACCTGTACGTATATATATATATATATACATTTTGTTGATACGTCGTCGAATTTATTAATACCGCAGTTGCGACACACTTGCGGTAAGACACACGCGTGCATGCGTGCACTAGCATTGCATCTTGGTGCATTATTCAATATATCGGATAGTTTTGCTCACCGAAATACAAACGTAAAAAATTGCGCGAAAATAAATCGAATATTAGCGCACATACGTTGAGCGTTATCGGTGCCGAAAATTAACCGACGCGCATTTTAGGATGTAAAACTTATATTTCAAACGACTCGTCCGCGCATCCCTTCGATCGCAAAATAGTTTTATACATGAAATTTACATACACTAATAACGCGGAAATTGCGGCAGCGGTGCAGCTCTCAAAGTGCATTAGAGGTACTTTTGATGGTGCTTTATTGACGATTCGTTAAGAGCCCGGTTTACGTTGATCCCTCGTTTAGTGTGGACATTATACCAGTTATTCGCGATGATTATTTTATACCGATTACTCATAACCTTAAGTTTATAAAATTATTAATTCGATTGCTTACATTTTTCAAGTTCTTAAAAGTTGCTAGTAGCTTATTGATAAACAAAGACGTTTAATTTCTAATTCATTTGATTATTTTATATACTAAAAAATATTAAAATTTGAATTGTAAATATTAAATTATTATATTTTCTACTGTAAATGTTTATTTTATATTACTAATTTTTGTTTACTTATATAGACGATAAGAAAACGCTTACCTATCAAACACCTTTGATGAAATATAAATTACATAAATTGTTTCTTTTTTATTTTTTTTCTTACTCCAGTATAATTTCCATGAATTTATTTTTCGATCGAAAAAAAATCAATACATTCAATCATAATACATCAAAATACGAAATTGAAATAAGCTTCGATAATGCCCAACGAGCCGAATATTTTTATGTACACGTTACCGTCCGCGTCGGTGAAACAAATGACAGTTTCACCAAAACGAGAAAAATTACGCATACACAAGCATTCCTCTGTCCTAAATATCTCGATTCGATTAGCGCGAAATTGTTTCCTCGAGGATGTCGTCCCGTAAAAAAAAAAAAAAAAAAAAAAAATTGAAGAAAAGCATCCCTTCGCGTGGGAGCATTTCTGACCTCATTAACGCGAACAAAGGGAGAGACGTCGCGAAGTTGGATAAAAAAGGGAGAAGAGAAAAGATAGGAAAGAGTGACGATCTCGTCTATGCATGTGTAGAAAAAGGAAAAAAAGCGAGGATCGAACGCTAAAGCTTCCTTTCGAAAGTTTGGAAGAAGGGCGGCCGGCTCTCAAAGCCGCCTGATGGAATATTTGCCGGATCGATTTCGTACGCGAATCCGAGTGATTAATCTTCGGTTATGACGGACAGCTGACATTCGGGCTCGGAAAACTCCACCGCTGGCGACTTTACCAGAGTGCGCGCACTTACGCTTCTCTTCTATTCTTCTCTTATTGGGCGTGTATATATATATATATATATGTATATATATATATATATATATATATATATATATATATAGCACTTTCGTTTGTTTACTATTGAAACCTTTCTTTTTTTCAATTTTTCGTTCCTTTTTTCGGATTTTTTATGGTTCACACACATATATACACCTTCGAACCTTTTTACCAAAAGGATGGGAACGCAAATGCTTTTTCTTTATGTCTTAGTATGTGAGGGACTTTAATTACTTTTTATTGATTTCTTTTGATTAATTTATTTTATCAGAAATTCCTTTTTTTCTTTCTTCAAAAATAATCAATGAAAGGATTTTATTAATACATTGTTACTTATTCATTGTTTTTTTTATCTTAACCATTATTTTTTCATTAAAATTTTTTTTTATTCCATATAAATTATACAAAAATAACTTGTACTTTTTTAATTATTTCAAGATTGTTTTCACACATACTTATTTTAGTCAAAATATGCCAATAATCCTCATATACCACTCATTATTTCTTTACATTATATTAAAAATTTTATGGAATAATTAAAATTTATAATTTACGTTTAAAAAATATTTTTATTTATTTAGAATAATATCAAACTCATTCGAAATATTTCAAAGGTGATTATTTAATTTGTAAAATTTAATCATAACTTTTATTACGAAATAGCATTGCTGCTTTAAAGTTTATGAAAGTATTGTAATTTCAGAGAAACAAAATTTCTTTTGTTACAAAGCAAAGCATACTTTATTGCGTTGTTTTTTTTTTATTTTTGTTTATTAAAAATTAATTTTTGAAAAATTACGTTTTTTATTGTTGCGGAAATCCTCATTAATCTGAAAACAATACTTGCCCTTTTTACTCATTAAAGCTGTACATTGTAGAACATAATTCAATTTCTCTTTAAAATTAAACAATGGTAATTTAACGAACGCATTTATATTAAAACAATTTCATGCAAAATTATTGAGATATATTCTAAAATAGTAGTAGTTTTTTGTAAAAACAAAAAAATAAAGAAAAGGCAAACGACGAAATTACGACAATATACGAAGGGATGATTTTTTACATTAAGGTTGTAGCTAAGCGTAACGCAAGAAGAATTTTACTTTTAAATTTAAAACTTTTACCAGCATTCATCGTTTCTCAAGTTGACGTAACTTACCCTTTTCCCCAGAGAGATCCAAAGAACTTCCACAAGACCTTCCCGGCGAATAAAATATTTCGTTACGACGATGTATACACATACTTATATATACCCACAAACTTATTTGCCCGTGTAGTACGAAACTTATTTTCCATCTTCATTATTTGAGGAAAAAATTACGAGTGCGTACATTGAAAAGGTAATCTTCATTTTTTTTCATTCGTCAAATATTTGACGGTTTATCATATCCTTTTTTTCTATTCTTTTAATACATTTTGAAACTCGCGTTTGATCGAACGTAAAAATGGATGAATCACGATCGAGACGCGTTATACGCAGGTGCGATATGAACCGTGAAAAAAAAACAAAACGAAACAAAAAAAAAAAAACAAATAAATAAATAAAAGCGACGCCGTTAGTCGAGTGAAACGCCGAACGAAACGTCGACTATATGGAGTACTCATGTTTATATAGGGTAAAATCGATGGGCTTCCTCTCTCTTTCTCTCTCTTTCTTTCTTTTGCTCGTTCACTTTTTCTTGCTTTAATGTTCTGTACGATGTCACGCTCGCATAATTCGTTAAATATATTAGGACATTTCTAAGTGTAGCGTTAACCAATGCACGAACTTTGACAGTCGAAACAGTTTTTAATATACGTGTTAGCATCGTCTTAGCTTTAAAATTAATACAGTTTGTTTATTATTCTAAATATAACTTAATTGAATAATACTATTACAATGAATTTTATTAAAAAAAAAAAAAAAAAAAAAACTTTTCTTTCCAAAAAAAAAAAAGTATTCGATTACAGATATAAACGTCGCTCTATTCGATTCCTTATAACGCTAGAATAAAATTTCCATCCCGCGAGCTCTAGCATAGATAAAGAAGCAAAGTAACCGTACGCGTATAGATATATACGAATTCGATCAAAAAGCCGACATTATACAAGGAGGAAGGATAGGGGGACCGGGCGAGCAGAACGCAAACCCGAGCTACCTAGTGCATTCTCTTATCTCGAATAACGTAGTTTATTCTAAGGGGAAGGCCTTTGGGCGCAGGGAGCGATTTCTCTCTCGGAGCGCCGTCGCGATCCTCGAACGGTACTCGGCCTAACTGCTACCCCACTCGTTCCTGAAGGAGGGAAAGGGAGGTGGAGGGAGAACACAGAAGAAGAAGGAAAGGAAGTTATGCCGAAAGTTGCATACGTAAGGACGTGCTTGCAACTTTTGCCTCGAGGATGCATATCGTGTCTAAGGCTTTTACGATTAATTTTTCAACGGGAGGGATACGGAAAGAAGATTCATGGCGTTTAAATGAATTGCTTATTTGCGAGCTATCATTAGATCGGTAATGCGTGTATACGTTGCAAACTTGATGATTTCTTTATTTGAACACATATTCTAAGGAAAATATTCCAAAACTATGATTTTTCGCGAATAAAGTTTTTCTATTTACAAATCTATTTTTGTTTGTAGAGTAAATTAACGGCTATTTATTTAAAAAAAATATCGAATTTCCATGTAAAACGATTTTCATTAAGTTCTTTTTAATGAATTTCTTTCGTTTTGAATTTCATAAATCTTATAAATTTAAATTTTATTTGTTTCTAATTGAAAAATATCTTTTCCATAGAAGCTTTTAAAAAAATGAAATTTAATAAACTATAAAAAGATTTTACTTTTTTTTTATTAATTTCCTTTTGATTGTAAATAAAGATATGAATTTGAAACAAATAACGGATAAATTCTTTAATAGTTCATTTAAATAAAAAGTATTTAAACTTCATTTTTTGGCAAGTATCGATGATTATTACTATTTTGATTAAAAAAAAAAATAAAAACAAAAGTAAATCAAAACCGTTATTCAAAATTAGCGTTTCTCGAGTTTTATTGTAAATAAAAATCAACAGGGCAATTTAAAAATCGTCTCTCCCTCGAAAGCATTGGTCTACATACAAACGAAGCGCGAGCTTGTGACTAAATTATACCGTAACTGAATGCCGTAAAGAGCGAGCGCGTAATTTGAGCGTCTGTTTCGCGTTTCTGATTTCCGCGAGAACCAAAGAGATAAAGATAGAGATAACCATCGAGGTAATAAGATAGAGAGAGAGAGAGAGAGAAATGTATTTCCTCCTCTCGCGAGCACGCAATACTCTATATATATATATATTTCAACTCTACGTGACTCGCGTTAATTCCTGCCTTTCCATTACCTGCTTCTTTTTTTGTCGTGTACACTTTTCTAGGCTGTCGTACCTCATGCGACCGTATATGCTTTTCTCCGAATCTCTCGCGTTGGTTCACTTGTATGGTGCACTTTTTATTTTTAAAATCTGTCTGTCTCTCTCTCTCTCTCTCTCTCTTGCTGTTATTGCGAGCAAAGCGGAAATTAGCGTCTGTTTCAGGAGCCCTTCGTTGAATGAATCTAGCGTCCGTGGCTAAATGCGATCGTAATTATTTGATAAATTTATATCCGCGTATATCTCGGCTGCAATACGTTTTTCCTTGCAGAAGCGAGAGCGGCCCGTCATTTATTCCTTTTATTAATTTTTTCAACAAAATTTCACCTCTTGGAAGATTAATAGTTCGCAGGCCGTTTATTGATCCGACCCACGCGTATCGCTTAAACCTATACCAATCTTGCGTGTGAACTGGAATATTCAAGATAGTTTAAAAAAAGAGTTTTGAATTATTAATTTTTCTTCCTCGAAAAGGGAAAAAAGTTTTTAATATTTAATAAGCTCACATTTTTATCTTAAACATTGAAATAAGTAACGCCGAAATTGTCCACTCAGCATTGTAAATGCAATTTGACAACGTCACACGCCACTGCTATTGCATAGAATGCATGCAGAAGGTTATGTTCGCGAGCGAGTGCATCGTTTCTCGACATCAATTTCAATTCTTTCCATTTTTTTTTAATATTTTTTTTTTTTTTTTTTTTTTGACATTCATCCAATCTATCATCCAACAGCTACACGGCCACTATAAACTTTACGCGTGCGCTACGCATGGAATATTAACACAGGCGTTCGAATTTCTATCAATTTTCTCGCAGCGTCCATTCGCGTAGAGTCGGAGATAGAAGAAAGGGGTAAAGAAAAGAGTGAAAATTTTTCGAATACGACTCGGAATGAAGTTTAAATATAAACGTAAGCGCGCGAATTTGTGAGAGCGATCGATTTGAAAAACAACGAGTGGTGTACGGGTATTTTGCTCTTTATTCGCTGGTTATAAAACGCGCGAATGCGTTATTATTATTATTATTAATTTTTTTTTTTTCTTTTCTTTTTAACCAAGCATATTTTTCATCGTTTGTATTTGGATTTCGATTCGGGAATTTTTGATGGAATGTTCGTGTACTCTTTGCTTTTATTCCCTTTCTCTGTTTTTTTGATTTTCTTTTTTTCCCAATCGATATACAGTTTTTTCCTCTCTCTTCGGTAATCCGAATTTACGCGGTATGAACTCGTTCGACAGTTATTTGTTTACAAGATTATAAAGTTTATTTTTTTTTTTTTCTTATTTTAACGTCAATTCGATGCAAAGCTAATGATATTAATGAAACGTAACGTAGCTGTAAATAAAAAATAGTAATCATTCGTTATTCGAATGTACCAAATGTTTGCGAAAGTTACTTTTTACAAATTTTTTTTAATGTGGATTCGAGCAAAAAACAGAAACGATTTCTTATTAATTCAAGAAAGATTAAATTTCTGTATTATACAATTTAAATAAGCAAGTTTGACTCGTACTGTCGTTGACGTTACAAATTATATTTTTTTACGTTTCAACCAATTAGCTGTATTCTTTTTTCTTTTTTATTTAAAGATGTTATACTAATATGGCAGAGTATTAAAAAGCGTTTTGAATCAATCTTCCGCGCGCGCGACTACTCAAGGTCCCTCGGAGCATCGCATTCCAATACATATAGTATATTTTTTCGCTAGACCGAGCACATTCAAACATCAAAAAGAATTATTTTCGAAAAAAGGCCAGCGAATTCGAGTAGAATTCGTATAGGTAAATAAAAAAAAAAAAAAAAAAAAAAAAAAGAAAAAGACTCGCGTATACACATACGCGCGCGAAATAGAAAATTCAGCTACCCTCGACAATTGGTTTATTGCTAGAATCAGAAATATTCGTAGAAAAGAGTATTTCCGTCGGGAAAAATGAAAGACCGAGCGAGCGTTCGACAATGTATTTGCGCTGTAATATATATACTACAGTACTACTACTACTACACTAGTATACATACATCTTTCTTCATAAGGTCTTTCATTCTATCCGTACAGTGGCGCATCGCTGCCGAATTTCAAATCCTCTTTGTCGCGCGCGACTACGTCTTATCCTCTTTTATCTTTTGGTTACTGGTATTCTTCTTTGGTCGTATTCTTAAATGTACCGGTTACCTTTCAATTTTATTCTATAGCTCATTCGCTTGCGAGAGAAAGGAAGACAGAGAGAGAGAGAGAGAGAGAACAGAAATTTGAATAAAAATTTGCGAGCTTGCAGCTGCAACTGTATTTTATTCTCTAGTTTACAAAAAATTTAGCGTGTTTTAGCCCGAGAATGTAAAATATTCCATTCAAACAAAACAATGCAACGAGAATATTTTTCAATGAATGGATGAAGTTCGAATGTGGCACGATGATAAAAAAAAATAAAAAAGAAAAATAAATAAAAGTTCACCTCAAATCTTTAAACAATACGGACTAAAATATAGTTAAAAATCTGGTAAAGTCTGGCAGTTTCCTGACTTAAAACTATCTACTATAAAAATTATGTAGGGTATAAATTATAATATATGAAATATGCTGGCTGATCGTTAGACTTATTTTCTAAACCAGATTTAGACAAGAATCGTACTAAAAGTTTGACACGGGTTATTTTATCCTGTTTTATCTTTATCCTTTCTTTTTAATTTTATAAAAAGAAATAAAAAGATGCAAAAAGAAAATTTATATTTATGTATAGATTTACGAAGAAAATTATCTTATTCACATTACAAGGCAATTTGTATTAAAAAATTAATATGCAAATAATAAATAGTATGTCTTTCATTCTAAATAAAAAAATAGATTTTTCCATGTGTTACCGTAAGTAATTATGCGATTTTAATGAAATTCGTTAATTTAACTCAGGAAAAAATTTGTATCATATTAATGCTTTAAAGTTTTATGTGTCGTTGATAAAAAGAACTTAAATTCATTGAAAAATTATGTATATATTCATGAATTTGCAACCTTGCGTGCGACCTTAAAAAAAAAAAAATTCCACTTCTATTTTAATATTTAAAAATAAAAAATTAAAAAATAAAACTTTCAAATTAATACAATTTAACATTCATATACAGCGAAGAAAGAAGCGTCATTAATCAAACATAAACACGAGCGAAAAACAACGTAATATTCCATTCTACGCGATTGATCATATGCGCATGAAAATTTTTTTATCGCGAACTAATCGAATTAATAATTTTTACGAATTTTTTTTTTTAAATCTTGTCCGCGCACGCACACACGCACACTGAATCAGTGCATTCGGCGTGTCGATTCCTCGCAAATTGCGCTTTGTACACATAGTGTGAAATCAAACTATCGGAAAATGTATTATATAGGTATATACTATATGTGTGTATGTACATGTACGAACATATGGGTGTGCAAGCACGTATGAAAAGTGAGCAGAAAGTAAAGAGGCGAAAGAGCATATGGCTAGAGATAAAGAGAAGGATTTAG